>LOJH01002276.1:18784-43690 GCA_001685095.1 Ellobius talpinus | reverse complement strand
GAGAGAGAGAGAGAGGCAGGCTTTGATCTTCACATGGGCTGGGATCCAAGAGGCCACAGGGTGGTGAAGGTGGTGGGGCATCAGGTGACCAGGCAGGAAAGTATCACCCCCCCAGTTTCAGCACTCCCCCCTCAGTCTTCCCCACCCAGCAATGCCAGTGATGTAAGGTTTCCCAGATCTCTTTATCCTGTGCTGGAAGCATTGTTTGTATAGAAACAGAGATGGGAGGTAGGGGTGTTTCAGGAAGAGTCTGCTCACACATCTGATTCTCTTTATTTTTTTAAATCATTTTATATGTACATGTACGTCAACTTGACACAAGCTAAAATCATCTAAGAGGATGGAACCTTAATTAAGAAAAATGCCCCCATAATATCAGCTATAGGGCATTTTCTTAATTAGTTATTGTTGAGGAAGGACCCAGCCCATTGTAGGTGGGGCCATCCCTAGACTGGTGACCCTGTGTTCTCTAAGATAGCAGGCTGAGCAAGCCATAGGAAGCAAGCCAGTAAGCAGCACCCCTCCATGGCCTCTGCATACACTCCTGCCTCCAAGTTCCAGGCCTGCCTTTCATCAGTGATGGACTATGATGTGGAAGTGTAAGCCATATAAACCCTTTCCTCCCCAACTTGCTTTCAGCTAGTATTTCATCACAGCAATAGAAGTATGTGTGTGCCTGTGTGAGCTTATGCACACCACATGAGTGCTGGTGCCCAGAGGCCAGAGGGCATCATCCTCCCTGGGACTGGAGTTACAGGTGGCTGTGAGCTCTCTGATGTGGATGCTGGGAACAGAACCTGGGTCCTGTGCAAGAGCATTAAGTACTCTTAACTGCTGGCCCATCTCCCCAACATTCCCACCCCCTTTTTAAAAAAGTGTATTTCCATACCTGGTTCTTGAGCTGACTATGTGCAGTTCTTGATTGCCTAATTGCCTGCCCTGAGTTGGTTGAGCCAGGTAGATTTCTATCTTGGGGAGAAAGCTCATTGGTCCATTCAGTGGAGGCTAGCAGATGGTTGGTCTATCCACCTGTCATTCAGTGAACCATAGTATATCTTCTGCTGTATCTATCCCAGGCTATAGGAGAGGCCAGGTAGCTGAGAGTTGGGTCCTGTGGAGGGAGTCTCCTGGCCTGTTCATCTCAAGTGATCATACAAACTCTGTGTTGCTAAGAGATCCAAACTCTCTTAGCTTTCATCCATCTCTGTCACCCTTTCAGGGAAGGGTCTAGACCAACATGGTCTCCCCTTGCATTATAGGCAAGGCTCTGCCTACTAGGGGTCTAGGCAGGCAAGGGCTAGCATCTAGGTCTACCCAATGGGCCTGTTCATATGCCTGAGGCTGCTCTCCAGGTCCCACCTAGATGTGTGCTCTGGGCAGCATATTCTCCCCAGTTAGTGTCCCTGGAACTCTGACAGAGGCTAAGGCATAGGAACTCAGTGAGTGTCTACCACTGAAGATGTGTGTAGCTCGGTCCTCACAGTTGCACCAAGAGGCAAGGGGGGATTGAGGCAGCCTTACCTTACAGTCAGGATTAGCAATGGGATGGGTAGGGTGCCCTATGAAACCTAGGGCTTATGGGCTGAGGACCCCAAAAGTCCAGAGCCCTCTGCTGCCTCTGTGGGCAACAAGTGTCATGGACAAGACTCTTAGCACCCCAATTCCCCTGTGTTAGTGTCCCCAGGAATCCCAGTACAAGACCAGGGTCCATGCTTGACGTCTAGAGCCCTGGCAGTGCTGAATACATGTGCCCTTTGAGTGATCAGGGCCTTGGCCCTTGTGGAATTCACATCATCTCCCCACACCATTGCTGTCCTTTTCTAGGCCCTGGCCAGTCCAGCGTGTGTATCCCTGTAACCAAATCACCTGTTTACATTGCTAGGCTCTCACTGAGCTGTCTGTCCCCACCTATCATCCTTTTACTGTGTCCTTGACATCTTGAGCTGGCTGGGCCCTGCAACTGAAGACAGTGGTAGTAGGGTCCTCCCTCTGGAATCTTCTGGGATAGCGGGGTGGAGTCAGAGAAGCCTGTGAATTGGTTAGAGATAGGCACGTGTCTTGAGTCCTGCTCTTAGGAAGGCCGTCCTTGTTGTGTCCTTCTCAAGGGCTTCTCCAGGTGGTCTCTGGAAAACTTCACCCAGAACCCCAAGGAGTGTCACAGCCTTCCTTCCCTAAAGTATTACCTTGCCTGACCAAGTTAAGGGAAGAGTGTGTAAATGTCTCTCTACACGTGTGACAGATCATAGAATGCTGTGGGTGCCTAGTGAGCAAGCAATCCTGGTTCCATCCTGCACTGTACTTTGCAGGCTCAAGGAACCTCTGTCCCTCTCTAACTGAACCCTACCTTCACTGTTCCTAGATGGCTGTTTCTGTTCCTATGTCCCTTTCTGCTAGGATTCAAGACTACCCAGAGCAGGGCCAAGGGCCATCACTCAGGACTCCCTCCTGGGGGAACCGAGCACAAAAAGTAGTATATTGAGAGCGATGGCCCTTCACCCCCAGAATCTGGCTGCATTAAACTGAGTGATCCTGGGTGTGACCTAAGAAGAGGGATGATGGGATGCTGACTAGGACCCCTCTTCTCATGCCAGTATGGAAAAATGGAGGGGGTCAAACCTGCACAGTTGTGGGTTGTGCCATGAGCGACTTCTCATGTACTCACAACAAAGGGCAATTCTACCATGACTTTGACCTTATGTTTGACCTCTGCAGTTTGACCTCCTCAGCTCCTGGCTTCCTTTACCCTCTGAGCTGCCAGGTTTTCTGCCTAACACCCTTCCCCCAGCCATCTGCAGTCTGACCCCTTAGTTTCATGCAGGGCTTGATTCTGATCTGACCTTCAGGAGGGTCTTTCCAGGGGTACCCTGCCCCCTTCCCAGACCTCTTGCTACCCCAGGCTCCTCTGCATCCTGGTAGCTTGAGGCTTGCTTGCCTCTGTTCTGCTGCTGGCACCTGCTGGCACCTCCTGGAGCCTGGAGCCTTTCTGTCACCGTTGTGTTAACCCAGTCACATGGTGGTGTGTGCCCCAGGGTGTCCTGTGTGGTGATGGCTGGGCTAAATGGCTTGTGTAGTTCTCCTTTGCACCATTATTGAGCGAGGAGGGGCCAGAGAGCTGCTAATATCCTCAGGGACAGCAGAACGGAACAGAGCACACCTGCCAATTGAGCGTTCAGCAAACCTGAGAAAGTTCAAGTGCTCCAGCCCCTTTCAGAGTCAGAACCCATCTGCAGTTTGTGAGGTGGGCAGTGTTGTTAGAGGGAACAGTGGGCATAAGGGCTCATCACTTGGCTCTTCACTCCACAGAGGAGGAGCTCCGGAAACTTCGAGAAGAGACCAACTCAGAGATGCTGCGGCAGGAGCTCGATCGGGAGCGACAGCGCCGGATCGAGCTGGAACAGAAAATACAGGAAGTGCTGAAGGCCAGGTGACACCCACATTCATCTTTTCCTACTACTGTAACGATATTCCTGAAACTAGGAAAAAGAGAGGTAGATTTAGCTCACAGTTTCAGAGTTTGAAGAACACGGTGCTGGCATTGGTTCAGCCCTGGTGGGGACTCAAGGTGCATGATGGGGGAGTATCTAGGAGAGAGGTAACATCCTGCTGGAGGCTGGGCAGAGTCAAACACATTTAATGACCCTTTGGTAAGAACTAATTCAGGATCCCAGAGAACTACATTAATCCCTTCCCAGGACTGCTCCTTCTACCAGGCTCCACCTTTGAAAGGTCCCTCAACCCCTCCACCATCAGGCTGTGAATTGGGCTTCTTAACCCTTTGAAAGAGAAGATAGAATTTAAGCCACAACATTCACCCCCTCCTTGGTGGGCAGGGTTTCCTGGACCCTCAACTCACATCCCTGACATGGCCATGGGCCAGGAGTGGTGGAAACTAGGCCATCTGAGAAGTCTTGTTCTTGATCCCTGAAGAAGAGCAAGGTGAGTTGTATTGCTGGCCTGCTCTGACTCCCCAGGTTTGAGTCCTTCCTAAGCCTGTCCAAGCCACGTTATGGAAAAGTATCTTTCTGGGAGGTGGGGATCAACACAGCTAGCACCAGCCAGGCCTATGTAGAGAGCTGTGACCCAAGAGGGTCTAAAGACACCAGACCACTGGTTGTCCCCTCCAATCTTGGCTAGAAGATGCTCCCTGACCTGTGGACCCTCTCCGACCCTCTTATTTAGCCCCAAAGAGCTGGCTGAGACTCTTGGCATCTTCTGGGGATACCCTGACCCTGTTCTGTGTTTTCCTGTACTCATTGCCTTTCCCCAGCAGCTGCTGCAGCCCTGCTCAAGCCCTGTGGCCCACACAGAGGCCTCACTGCTTCTGCAGCTCCAATGCAGGGGTCCTGAGCACCCTGCCCCCTCCAGCACCTCACTGCATACCACTTCTGTAGAGCTGCCCACCGAGATCACACCCTCATCTTCACAGGCTCCCCGGTGGGTGATGTTGCCACTTCAGCTTCTGCAAGTGATGTTTATAGGTGACAGCTTTTCCTTGGATAAGTCCTCTAAGCACTTGGTCCCCTGGGTACCCGCAGCCTCCTTACTCATTCACTCTACTGACCACCCTCACGAGTGTAGCCTCTGCTTCGACTGCCTCTGGCAGGAGGCTTTTCCGCACAGAGCATCGCACAGGTGACAATACTGAACTATAGACTCTGGGTCCCTCTGCCCAGCAGCCATAGTGCCACCTGGAAGATAAGGTTGGACCCAGGGCCCCAGCTTTCCCTACTTGGCATCCACTACCCTTACCCCACTGTACTCGCAAGCCCTGTCCCTGTCCCTGCTCAGCCATAGTGAATAACTCTCAATAGTTTGGGACACACACTGCTGCTTCTGGATTACCTCAACTGGACCATGCATGCTTGTCCATGGGGACTGTCTTCCTTGTTAGGACCCCACTGAGTATGAATCACGCTGGTCACAGTACTCACAGCTCAGTTTCAAGTGCCAGGTTCCTGCATGGTCACATCCACTTCCTCCTGGGTCTTATATAGTCCACAGTAGCTGCTCTGAGAAACCCAGGTCTTGGAAGTGAAGCAGCCTTTTCCTGTCCTGCTATTCTTGGTGACAATTCATATGCTTTATAGCATACGCTGTTAGTCAGGCTACCCTGTCCCCCAGCCCAGACCCCTGTGGCCTGTTTAGAGTTTACCGGGGTTGGGCTCACCATGGGGCCTGTTTGGGGAGGAGGACCCTGCCTTACCTTTTAACCCAGTGTTCCCCACATCAGAGGCCTCAGCTAGAATTCTCTTGGGTTGAACATTGACCTTAAAGATTCAGAAGCTAAATGATGTCTTCTTATACATAGGATGCCTTTTTCCATGCTGCCTCCCCAGCTTCTCATGAAGGCCAGGCTACCCCTGGTGGTCCTACCAGGAGCACTCAGCTATAGGCTGACACTGTCCCTGCTACCATCCGAGCAGCCTCAGCTTCTCTTGCCCACTATCTATCCCCTAACCCCAACCCCACTCTAAGGATCTAGCTCCCCCCTTTTCTTCCTTGGTGAATGAGCTTGCAGTACCCTGGGTCAGTTCTGAGGACTTAGAGGGTACAACTCAGATGCAGATGAGAAAGGAGCATCCAGGTGTGACCCAGAAAGTAGCAATTGAAGATCCTAGAAGAACCAAGGGGCCCCTTCCCTGCCTCATGCCGAGGATGGAGAAGGATTTAGGAGCCACCTGGAAGCCTGAAATTAGAGAGAGGGACATTTCCAAGTGGAGCCTTCCTCATTGCTGATCATATTAATGAGCTGGGTCGGGTGACAGAAGGCCTGTGTGGGGACATGCAGTGCACACATCCATATACCACACAACACATGTACATATATAGCCCACACATTCCACAGATGCACATCCATGTTCTCACATTGTGCCCTGAAGCTGCAGGCAGCTGCAGTATAGAGCCTGGGAACTATTGGCTGTAAGAACAGCTACTGTGTACCTGTGTCACAAGCCAGTGCGGGGGAGATGGTTGACACTCTCACACCCCAGAGGAGGGCAAAGCTAGCTAGAGAAACAGGATAGAGATGCCACCCAAGGGGTGTGTCCCAAACTGCTGCTGGGGTATAGCTCCTTTAGGGTGTGCAGTTGAATGTACATGACCGTCAGAGTCAGACAGATAGCCAGCTAGATTCCAGGTGAAGGCAGAGCCTGAGGGGGCCATTAGGCCCAGTGAAGACTACATGATCTTGTGATGAGCTGGGGGCCAGGAAACCAGGAAGATAGATGGATGGCATGGCCTATCTGGAACCCAGCTCAGGGATGTTGGGGTATCATCCAGCTGCGGCCTTGTATGGTGCTGGATAAAGAGGGGGCATGTGATATTCTTACTAGTGAGCTATTTCCCCAACCCCCAAGCTTAAGGATGAAATAAGCAACTGTGTTAAAATTAATAGGAAAGGTGAACCTCTTGCTTATGGGATGCTGCTTGCCCATTGGAAACTAGAACGGAGAAAGTACCTTTGTACTTATTGGGCTCTGTCCTCACCAGTGCTCCAGCCTTCAGGGGGGCACCAGGGGCTGGCAGATCCCACCTGTCACTGAAGTTCAGTTCCATGCGGTGTTACTTCCTGTGTTTGCACTCATAAGCTTTGCCTTTCTCCTGTTTCAGGTCGGAGGAGCAGCCGGCACAGCCTCAGCAGCCGCTGAAGGGACAGAGCCAGGCCAGCAATGGCACAGGTAAACACCTGGGAAGGAATGGTTCTCTCCCCAGCCAGGCCTCGCCCATGTGGGAATCTCCTGCCGTCAAAACAGGGTTAGCGTCTCTCACTGTGAGCTTGTGAGTCATCACACAGGCTCAGGTCACTCCAAAGGTGATCTCATTTCCTCGCACAAATGTGACATGTTGTCTAGTTTGGCCTGGCCTCCCGAGGGGCACCAGAAAGCACACTGGCTACACAACGCTGACTTGGTGACCTGTTCTCTGTGACTGGTCATTGCATGTGGGTACTGAATGGACTGTGGCAGGCCATGGCAAGGAATGCCTTGACCTCCTAGGTAGGGAGCAAGCCTTTCCTCCTCCCCTGGCTTCCTGCCTTAGTGCCCACATCATCTTGACACGTGTTTCATATTCTAAAGCTGTCTCTCAGGGGAGCCGGGAACTCCATTCTCTGTGGAGTTCTCGTGGGCCCTGGCTGCATCCTCACCGACAGTGTTCCTTCTGCATGCTGACCAGTCACAAGGCTCTCCTCCCTGTGCCAGTAAGCCTGGCATAAACCATAGCTTAGCTCATTGGCTTCAGGCTGCCTGCATCAAGAAGAGGCCTCTCCTAAGGTTCTCCCAGATCCAGCCTCACTGCATCCACTGGCCACCGGCCCCAGAGCAGATCCAGCCTCACTGCACCCACTGGCTACTGGCCCCAGTGCAGATCCAGCTTCACTGCACCCACTGGCCACCGGCCCCAGTGCAGGTTTGGCAGTTGCATTCCCTGGGAAATGGCCTCCTTGGGCCGTCTGGAGCATCCCTGGCCAGTTCCCAGGCCTAGATGCAGAACCCTTAGCTTGTGAATCTTGGTTACCAAGTGAGAAGCAGCACAAGAGACCCTTAGTGATGGTGAGGATTAAGGAGCGTGGGATCAAAAGACCCCAGCTCCTTGGTCCTTCGCAGGGCTGGGGACCCTTTATTCTCTTGTCAAGGTCAGACCTAGTTTTGTTTTGTTTTTCTATTTTTTAAAGGTATATTTTTATTTTATGTGTATGAGTGTGTTGCTTGCATGTATGTCTGTGTACTGCATGAGTGCTTGGTGCCCAAGGAGGCTAAAAGGCATTGAATCACTTGGAGCAGTTGTGAGCTGCTGCGCAGGTGCTGGGAATTGAACCTGTGTCCTCTGGAAAAGTAGCTGGTGCTCTTAACCACGGAGCCATCTTTCCAGCCTCCCAAACCTAATCTTGATCTCCATGATCTCCAGGCATATTGGGCTATGTGGAACTCTTGGTCACCCTCCAAGACAGGACAGGGAGGATGTGGCAGGGGAGAGGGACCACACCCTGACTCTGTCACATCCAAGATAAATGGAGGAAATTAGCCATTGTGTGTGTGTGTGTGTGTGTGTGTGTGTGTGTGTGTGTGCGTGCATGCCTCAGGCTGTCCCTGAACTTCAGGTGTCAGAATGAAACACTCCAGGCCTTTCCCTTCCTAGGATCTGGCCCTGAGGAGCATGGGAGAAAGCATCCCCTGCCCTGGTTATGGAAGTCCAGCAGGGGTCTCAGCTCTCCCCTCCGTGGGTTGGCTTTGGAACTAGGTGAAGACTACCCCTTCAGGCAGCTGCCCATGTTCCCTGGATCTGGGGTCCACAAACCACATACCTTGTCTAGTTTGTCTTTTTTTTTATACAAGGTCTCTCTATATAGCCCAGGCTGATCCTCCTGTATTAGCCTCCCAAGTGCTGGGATTGTAGATGTTCAGTACCATTTACTTCCTTTTTTTTTTNTTTGGTTTCTCGAGACAGGGTTTCTTCGTGTTAGCTTTGGAGCCTGTCCTGGAACTCGCACTGTAGACCAGGCTGGCCTCAAAGTCACAGAGATCCGCCTGCCTCTGCCTCACAAGTGCTGGGATTAAAGGCACCACTGCCTGGCATAGATTAACATTTTTAAATAGTTTTTTGTGTGTTTAAAGGGTTGGAAAAAAACCAAAAGATTATTTCTCAATAAGTGAACCTTCTGTGAGTCCAGTGTCCATAAACAGTCCAATGGGAGCACAGGCTAGCCATCTTTTGACTGATCTTTAGACTGCCTTTGGCTTCTAGACGAGCTTGCCTGCTCACCTAGATCTACCCGAAAACCTTGGTGGACTGTAATAGAGCCAAATAAGCCTAAAGGATCCCTGCTGCCTGGGTAGCCCCAGGGGACACACACTTCTGCCCCTGTTGGCCTGTGTTTTGCTACTTCTGTCCAGGGCGAGTGACCTTGTGTTTATGTTGACTGCTGTCCACTCGCCCTGGGCCCACAACACACCTGGCGTGTTTTCTTAAAGTTTTAATGGACACATGATATCGGTACCTGTTTGTGGCACTACAGGTGTCTGGTGACCATGCGCCTGCCATTTCCATTCTCTTTAATTATGGTGGAGCAGCATCCCCTGCAGGAAATTCCACATCTTGTTTTCTTTTGTTTAGTTAGTTAGTTAGTTTATTTTTAGACAGTGTCTCTCTCTATATAGTCCTGGCAGTCCTAGAACTCGATTTATAGACCAGGCTGGCCTCAAAGTCATATAGATCCGCCTGCATCTGTCTCCCCTGTGCTGGGACTAAAGGCGTGTACCAATTCACCTGGCATCTACATCTTGTTTTCTTTAGTATGCAGTTGGGAGGCATCAGTGGGCTCAGACCAGACAGCTTTCTCTCTGACTTTCTCCCACTTGGGTTGCCGTCTGTGGTCTCAGCTGTCCATAAAGAAAGTGAGCAAGACACAGCCAATCACTGTGAGCTCATCCCAACCAGCAGCTTGGTCTCTGGGCCCTGTACCCCAATGCACGTACTGCCTGGTCTTTAAGACCTGGCGTGGTGAACCCTCTCAACCACTTCCCAGATAAGCCAGAGGTAGACNGAGGTCAGAGGGGGATGAGGGGTGGGACAGAATGCTACCATGGTCTGACATGGTCTTGACATAAGCCCAAGGCTGCTGGAAAATTGAGATCTGGAGGTTTCTTGGGGTCCAGTGTGAGGATGGAGACATTGTGCTTTTGAGGGTCTCTGTGGCTGGGGAGGCTCTGGCCTGCAAGGAGCAGGCCCTTCAAAGGCTTCTCTGGCTGGGTCCCTTCACATCTCACTCCACAGTGAAACCCTCACTCGAAACATTTCCTGTTTCCCCACCCAGCCTGACATTTTCTGTGAGGCCACATCTCTGGTCCAACCTCAGAAGTTGTGTGGACCCTGCAGTTTCCTCTCTGATCTCTACTTCCCACAGACCGTCGCAGTCAGGGACTGTCGTCCCGTATACAGAAGTGGTTCTATGAGAGGTTTGGGGAGTATGTGGAGGATTTCCGCTTCCAGCCAGAGGAGAACACGGTGGAGACGGAGGAGCCCCTCAGTGCCCGCAGGTAGGGGCTCCTCACCAAGCCCAAGGAGCTGTGTGTTAGGGCCAGGGTCCTACACCAAACTTCAGTGATCTGGCCAGCATTCCTTCTGAAGTTGCTGCCACAAGCTCCCAGAGGTCCCCCGTGCCCCTGTTTCTGGGGCACCACTTGTGGTTTGTGACAGAAGTCACGTGAGGGTCGTGTGTGCCCAGTGTCCACCATAGGGGCTGGATCCCTTGATGGTTCATGGTCCTAGTCAGTATACAGTGGCTCCCCTTACCAGACACTCTCATAGATGCGGCTGGGAGGGGCCTCTGGAGAGTCAGCCCATCCAAGTGCTCATGAGGTAGATGTGACAGATGGGAGGGCTGGTCTGTTGTGGAGTCACCCCTACCTTCATAACTCAGGAAGCAGCATCAGAGGCACCCAGCATTGTCCTCTGTGTCACTGTGCATGCATGTCCAGGCACCTGAGAGTCCCAGGTACTTGGACATCCCCCTTGCTGCCTGTGTGCTAGTGGTGCTTGCACAGCCGGGCATCCTGAGCGTGCTGGTGACTTCACACTGATCCTTATCTCTCTCCCTCTCTCAGGTTAACTGAAAACATGAGAAGATTGAGTAAGTACTGAGGGCTTGGTGTGGAAGAGAGGGGAGAGCGAGGAGTGGGGGAGGGGAGCGGAACAGAACTCTCCAGAAAAACATCTAAGGACAACTCCTCCCCTGTCTTCCCTGAGATGAAAGCTTGTAGTGGCTGCGCCTGAGCCATTTCACATTTGGGGGCTGATGGGGAACTGAGCTTGCTCAGCCTTTAGGGCAGTGGTTCTCAACCTTCCTAATGCTGCGACTCTTTAGATACAGTTCCTCACGTGGTGACCCACCCTCCCCAACCACAAAATTATTTTTACTGCTACTTCATCACTGTAATTTTGCTACTGTTATGAATCATAATGTAAATATTTGTGTTTTCTGATGGTCTTAGGCAATCCCTGTAAAAGGGTCTTTTGACACCGAAAGGGGTCATTACCCACGGTTAAGAACCGCTGATTTAGGATGAAATATGCCTCAGTTCTCTGATACTCCTCACGCCCCACAGAGTGCAATTGGCAGTGATCCTCACTACTTCTTCCCATTCCTTTTTTTCTGCTTAGTGGGGGCCTGTGCTAGGAGCAGGTGGCATCTCCCTGTGGGAACCACGGTTAATGGTTAGGAAGGGCACTAGCAGTAGGGACCTCCAGCGGGTTGGGTCCTGCATCGCCGAGCTGGTTTTTGCTTCTAGCTGGGTGACTCATGTGACCCTGCTCATGTGCTAAGAAGCAGGCCAGCACTGTGCTGACCGTTGCTGTCTGTTCTGTCCCCCAGAGCGTGGTGCCAAGCCGGTCACTAACTTTGTGAAGAACCTGTCTGCCTTATCCGACTGGTACTCCATCTACACCTCTGCCATCGCCTTCACCGTGAGTGTTCTCACAGGCTGGGGAGGGCCAACAGGAGGCCTGAACCAGTCTTCCTCATGAGGCCCCCAGAGGACAGCCCACAGGCAAAACTCTCCCTTGGGTTATGAATGTGCTCAGCCTCAGTTTCTCCATCAGCATTATGGGTGTGTGTAGTGGTCTCAATCTTAGATCAAAGACCAGTGGGGACATAATGACTGCTGTCTCTGCATGGCATGTATCTCTTTGCTGTGTTCTCAGGAAAAGCCTCTTGGCTCACTATTTGGTTGTGACCAGAGGCTTGGCCACATGGACCCCAGTGGTGGGACCAGGGAGGCTCTTGACATGGTGTGGTGTCAGAAGGCTGCAGGCAACCCATCCCCCTGGTAAGGCCTCCTGGCTAGAAGGAGGCCACAGCCTAGGCACCTTCCAAGGATTCACAGATAGTGCCTTCCTGAGGTGGAAGCCATCTGTAGGGGTTGGCCAGTTCATCTTACCCTAGGAGGGTCCTAAGACAACCCTAACCTTGGGTCAGACCCTTTGGTTCCCTCCCAGGGACTCACTGCCCACCAGAGAGACAGGCAGGCACTTTGCACCACGACTGAAGCTATGAGGGAGGGCTCCACCCATTCTGGACCTCAAGGTCCTCTTCCCTGCCACCCTCACAGATGCTCTGCAAGGCTTCCCTGCCTGAGGTCTCATGCTGTCTCCCTAAGAGACATGCTTTTGTTTAGGCTTTTCCTGTCTGAGTATTACTCATGGCCTCGGGCTCCATGTGGCAGCTCACCTGCAGTCTGCGGCAGTGGCGAGCCTCCTCATCAGCTGGCAAAACCCACGCTGGGGACAGGCGAG
Source organism: Ellobius talpinus (assembly GCA_001685095.1). NCBI lineage: Eukaryota > Metazoa > Chordata > Mammalia > Rodentia > Cricetidae > Ellobius > Ellobius talpinus. The sequence goes on along the minus strand of LOJH01002276.1, from coordinate 31,402 downwards.
ACATTTTCACTGGGCCCCGCCATCCTCTTCTGATCCCTACTCATAAAGGGCAGCCTCCTGTGCACTGTCTGACCTCTCTCTTAAACTGGAAGCAGCCTTCCTGATTGCCCCCAACCCACATGCCTTTGTTCAACAACCTGGATGGATGTTTGGAGATCTGGGACAGGTCTCCCTAATGAAGGGTCACCTTAACTGCTGGGAAGAAGCAGGCAGGATGCATCTTGTACTAGACTACTGTTTGGCTGGCCTAACTATGTCCCCGACCTTCCACCCTCTCACCCTCAGGTGTACATGAATGCTGTGTGGCATGGCTGGGCCATCCCCATGTTCCTGTTCCTAGCAATTTTGAGGTTGTCCCTCAATTACCTCATCGCCAGGTAGGTGAGCCAGGCTGTCATGTGGCTGCATCACACATGTCCATGCTATGTGCCTGCTTCCCATACTGCTGTATGTACCCCAGGCTGTGTCATGTACTGCTGTTTGTGGGTGGTCCTCTGAGAGGCTCTGGATACTTCAGTGAGCAGACAGTGGGTGGCTGAGCTACAGTATCACCTCCACCCCCTCCTCCCGGAGGTGCTGTGTGTTTGGCAGGAAGTTCTCCCCAACCCTGGGGTGGGTGGGTGAAGCTGCAGGGCTCTGCACCCCATAAACATCCTCATGGTTCTTGGTCATGAAAAGGAAACAGGTAAAGCTAGAATTCACAGTGTAAGTAACACACACACGCACACCTGCATGATGGGCGCTTTTCTCCACCAAGGCTGAGGTCCTTTCCTTCATTATTCTGTATCCTTACTGAACATCCCTTTCTGGGGAAGCCCCATCTGGGATGAACCCTTGCCTGCACTCCTGGGTTAGACTTTCCCAATGCTTGCTCTTAGGAGTGAACCTTAGGTTTTTGCCCTGGCTTATGAAGAGCCCTTGACTCCAGATTTCATCTCAGCCCCTCAAAAGATTACAAGTCCACAAACCAGTCCTCTCCATCCCCTTCTGTGCCTGCTGCAGGGATTTATTTGGAAATGATTTTTGTAGGAAACACATTGAAATTCCTTTGAAGGAGTCATAAGTTCCCATTAGTCCCCAGCCCCTAATCATCATTAACCCACTAAGAGGCATTGCTGTTGTTAATAAAGCTTTATTAACAAACCAGTCAGAGGGCACAATGAGTTCAAACAAAACAGTGTGGCTACTTTAGCCAATCACAGTGCTAAACTTCCCCCTATCAGCAATGGCTGCTATTGCATATGCCCCAGCAGAGGGGAAACCAGCGTGGATGACCATGACCAATGAGATCTCAGGCAAGCAGCACAGCTTCAGGAGTCTCTTCTAGGTAGCCAGCCCTGAAGGGGCAGAGGCCCCTACTCTAGCTGGTAACTCAGCTGGAGGCTCGACTTTTGTTCCCCAAAGGTGACACTGTTTTCATGGTTTGGGTGGCTTCTGTTTTTCAGGGGCTGGCGGATACAATGGAGCATTGTGCCAGAAGTGTCTGAAGCTGTGGTGAGTCATGACGGCAAATTGTCCCTTTGTCCAGGACTCAGAACCTGGGGGCACATCATGGGGAGTCCAGATGATCATTTCTGCCCTGGCCAGCCATGCCAGCCCTAAGTTCCAGGAGGCTATCCGCTCAGACACTCAGCTGTCTCAGGTTTCACTGCCCAGAAGCAGATTACCCTGTCCATCTGTCCTGGGTGATGTTTCTCTCTGGAATTAATGCGGGGGCAAACAGGGAGCTACTATAGCCCCCATACAACCCGCTGGGTGGGGAGGCGGACAGGATGCCACACAAGTAATCATGTCTCCATCCTGGGTGCTGGAACGGCTGTCTGGCCCCTGCCTGGTGGGACACTCACACCTGCTTGTTAACAAGGCCCTGGGTGCTTTTATACTACAGGGGGCAGCTGTGACAGAAGCCACATGGCCCCTCAAATCTGATTATTGACAGAAGTTTGCTTTAAAGGGACTGTTGGGCCTGTGGGGCAGAGAGAGGCCACCATGCCTGTGGGCACAAGTGACATTCTGCGGAGTACCTAGGGAATGGGGTGGTCTCCAAGGAGGCAAGCCCATATCTTGCCCAGCCCTGGGACTGGGAGACCCTTAGGAGACTCTTATTGAAGCAATAGAGCAGTGGTTCTCAGCCTTCCTAATGCTGCAATCCTTTTAAAGAGTTCCTCATGTTGTGGTGACCCCAACCATAAAATTATTTTTGTTACTATTTCATAAGTGTAATTTTGCTACTGTTATGAATCATAATATAAATATTTGATATTCAAGGTATCTGATATGTGATCTCTGTGAAAAGGTCATTCGACACCCCCCTCAAGGGGTCATGACCCACAGGTTGAGAACTGCTATAATAAAGAATCGTGTGAACTTTACACAGACCTGGGCCTTAGTTTCCCAATCTGTCAAGGAGCAGGTGGGGACTATGCTGACAAGACATAGTGTTGGAGTGAGCCAGGGCCTTGGTCTGCCGGTGTCTGCTCCCCCTCTGGGGCCCCACAACCTGGCTGCCCTCTGCACTGGAGCAAGGCAGCAAGCACAAGGGGAGATTCCACCCTGAGCCCAGCAGATGTCTTCACACCCAGTCCTCTGACAGTACAGGGACCGCAGTGACCCACAGATCCCTGGGGCCGGGAACCTTCCTGCTGTTTTGTCAGTAATTTTTCTGAACTGTTAAATTTCAGTGGAAAAATTTTCTCTCCCCTTTGACTGAAGGAACCTGCCAAGGAAGATCTGACCGTGTCTGAGAAGTTCCAGCTGGTACTGGACGTCGCCCAGAAAGCACAGGTACCACTCTGAGCCTGCCCATCACCCTAGGAGGGGGGATCCCTCACATGGCTGCTGTAGGTGGACCTGAAGTTCCATGCCTGTTCTAGCTGATCAGTCTCACTCTGGTGAGGTGGCAGGGGAACGTGGCTTCCTGACGAATCTCTGACCTGATGTGAACGAAGCCTTTCACCACCAGGGCTCAATACCCCTAGAATTCAGGGCTGAGCATTCTCGGAAGTTGGGCTCAACTTGTCTGTTCTGTTATTTCCAGTGGTCTTAACTTTAGACCAAACAACCCCAGAGCTGGGAATGGCAGGACAGGACCACAGGGTTCTGGTGGGTGTGGGCTGTGTATGTCCCTGGAGCCCTCTGGGTGTATCTGTGTGACTGACAGGTACTTGGGCTTGTGGTCACTGCAGTTTCTTCTTCATATAGAATCTCTTTGGCAAGATGGCCGACATTCTGGAAAAGATCAAGAAGTAAGTGGCTGTCCCTGCAGCGAGGGTGGTGTGCACCACCCTGTCTGACCTCCGTCTTCCTTCCAGCTTGTTCATGTGGGTGCAACCCGAGATCACGCAGAAACTGTATGTCGCTCTGTGGGCTGCCTTCCTGGCTTCTTGCTTCTTCCCCTACCGCCTGGTGGGGCTCGCTGTTGGTAAGGAAAAATACCACTGTCCTGGGAGATTGTGAGTGGAAATGGGCCAGGGTGCTCACCCATTGTCTGCATGGATATATCCCTGCTTTCTCCTCAGGCCTCTATGCTGGCATCAAGTTTTTTCTAATTGACTTCATCTTCAAACGCTGCCCGAGACTTCGAGCCAAGTACGATACACCCTACATCATCTGGAAGAACCTCCCTACCGACCCCCAGCTCAAGGAGCGTGCTGGTGCCACCATGTCCCGCAGGGTGAGTCCCCCAACCCCCACCACCCTGAGGAAGGTGCAGGCAGAACTGTGAAGCTGGTGGACCCAGACCTCCGGCTCTGTAACTTCTGCTCACTTGAAGCCTGGTGTTTCCCAGATCTTACAACCTTTGAGATAGATGGTGGGAAGCGGTTTTCCCTGTCACTGCCTCCTTCATGTCAGGCCCAGCCAGCCCTGGGAGGAGTGGGCCAGTGTGTTATCCTCAGGGTCTTGGGTGGGTGGGGTGCCCAGACCCAGCCAGCCCTGGGAGGAGTGGGCTGGTGTGTTATATAAGCGGGTGGGTTGCCCAAGCCCAGCCAGCCCTGGGAGGAGTGAGCCGGTGTGTTCTCCTCAGGGTCTTGGGTGGGTGTGGTGCCCAGGCTCAGTCAGCCCTGGGAGGAGTGGGCCCGTGTACTCTCCTCTGGTCTTAGGCAGGTGGGTTGCCCAGGCCCAGCCAGCCCTGGGAGGAGTGGGCCCGTGTACTCTCCTCTGGTCTTAGGTGGGTAGAATGCTCAGGCCCAGCAGCACTCTCAGAAATGTGTAAGAAGTTTGTAGAGTTTCCATGGAATTGTTCCCTTAGGAAGGAGTGCCCCAGTGACCGCCCTCCTCCCCAACACACACACCTTTGTAGGAGTGAAGCACTTAGTTGAGTTGGGAGGGTCACATTCTGGGGTCCAGGACAGACCTCAGATCAGCCATAGGCCAGAGCAGCCAGGCCTGGAGTAGCACTGCTGACTCTCCTCCCACAGGTAGAGATCACCCAGGACACAGCTTAGCCTTTTGGAACAACTTGAGGGCCAATTTTAACGCTGGAGTGGCTGGGACAGGGACTTCCTAGGGCTTAAGACCATGAAGCACTAGCTACAATATGGCTGGTACATCCCCGGGGGAGGCCACGCCCTCCTTTTTCCGCTTGTATCCATCACACCCCATATGTCTGTGCTGAGTTATGTTCAGCTCTTTTTGCTTACCAGTTCACATCACATGTCCCCTTTTCTTCTTTTGTGATGGTCATATGTGTGTCTGTTGTTTCCTTTCTGGCCAGCTGTCAGGGCATGACAAGGTACTGTGTCCGCATGGAAGCCCCCTTGTCCTGCTGTGAGCTGGTGCTGTGTCACTGCTGTGTTGTAACTGATTTTCTAGAGTTGTGTGGCCAGGTGACTTCTGAAATGTCAATTTTAACTGCTTTAGTGCAGAACCCGTGCGAGGCAACTGTGTCCTTGCTTCTTGTGTGCTGGGGCCCAGGCTTGGGTCCAGCACTGTGGGCCTGGGAAGACTGTGAGCATCTCCAGGGGAAAACACTCCCCTCCCTGGCATCCAGCCCAGGCAGCAAGGGAACTTTATCCAGTGCAGGGCCAGCACTAAAAGGGATCTGCATGCACTTCACATTCTCCTGAAGGAACAGAGCCTGTCAGTCAGTCAGTTTGCTGCTGGTATAGGCAGGGAGGCCACTACGTCCCAACACCAGCAGCGGTTCCAGCTGCTTCTCCCCAGAGCCTGATCAGGACTGTGCTGTTGGCAGCTACAGACAACCTCATCACGGAGCTACGTCTCCAGTGCTCCAGCTGGTCTGAGTAAGGATGAAGATGCTGGCCGCTTTCACAGCACCAAGAAGGGCAATTTCCATGAAATCTTTAACTTGACTGAAAACGAGCGCCCGCTAGCAGGTAAGTGTGTGATGAGTCCAGTCACAGAGTAGATGGAAGCAGATGGGACAGGGTCTGAGCCCACACAGGAGGTGTGACCTGCCTCAAGGACATGCTGAAGGAAAAGGCCCAGGCTTACTTCCCAGGAAAGGTTCATAGGAGTGGGTTGTTTCAGGAATCAGAAAGAGGTATGACACCATATTCCCTACCCTGTTTTATCAGCATAGATTCAGGTAGGCCTTCTTGAAGCAGGAATCTCCAGGGAGTAGGGCTCAGTTCTGCCCACCTGCTGGGGAGTCCCATATCATTAGCATCCAGGGACAAGCCTGAAGCCCGTTCCCTATCCAGGCGTGTTCTGACACTTTGTCTTGAGTGTACCACCTGCCGCAGGTATCTCAAGGCAGTCAGCCTTCTGGAAAAGTTTTCAGTAAGTGCCTGAGATGCAGGGTCTGGGGTTTGGCCCCCTTTCTTGAGCATCTTCAAGCTGATGTGTAGAAAGCTGCCTAAGACAGTGAGGACAACAGCTTGATTTGGTTACTGTGAAAGAAAGGCCCTTCCCTCAGACACTAGGTGCTCTCACTCCTGACAGGCCTACTCCCCCCACTGTGGACCCTGTGTATATTCAAGGTGCTGGGAATGGAACCCAGGGCTGCCCCATGCTGGTTGAGCACTGTGCCCCCATCAGCTCACACTTGGACCTTTTCTGATGGTCCCTCATGGATGTGGGCACATCTTTAACAAGTCGGTGCTGACAGGCACCCACATAGGTCAAGGCCCAGGTATTCCCAGAGGAAGGAAATTCCAGATCCATTTTCTCCATCAGTGTGTGAGAATGGTTGGCGTTGCTGCCTCATAAACCGAGACCGGAAGATGCCCACGGACTACATCAGGAACGGGGTTCTGTATGTGACAGAGAAGTGAGTGTTGCCATAGGCTGAAGCATGATTGTTGGGGAGGAAGTGGGAGAGGGTCCTCCCCAGGTCCCAGACACATGCCCAGGTCCAGCACACCAGCTTTGCAGTTGCTACAGCCTAGGCTCTGTTCCCCACTCTACCCAACTGTCTGGCCTTCCGGACCCCATTCCTGGACCAGTACCTGCCTCCCTTGGGCTAAAGGGGTCTCTCATCTAGGATGCTTATGTGGGGTCGAGGCTATTCAGATGGCCAAAGGGTATAAGCTCTCAGGAATGGGGTTTTATAGTGGCCTTTGAGTCCATGACTCCTTGCTGTCTGAGGCTAGGCTAAAGGTAGCTTTGGCATTTCTTCCCTAAGTGGGACTACACAGCACCTTGTCCTTGCTACACCTCAACACCCCCATGGGATTTGAGGGTTACAACAGGAATAGGGTATACAGTCATCCTCATGGGGGCCCTTTTCCATCCTGTCTCCCATGTATGCAGCAGTATCCAAAGCCCCAAGTACCGTTTTACTCACCCTGTCAAAGAGGTTGGCCCGGGAGAGCCTGGTGGGGCCTCAGGACACCTCCCTGCAGCTCCTACTGGAATCTTCTGGCAGAGAAAGGCCTAGATGTAGTGCAGAGCAGGCTGTTCAGTTCCTTCCAGGTGCTAAGTGTGGTGGGTTACTGACCATCCCATGGGGCTGTGGAGGCAGTCGGGGAGGACCCTCTGTAACAGGAGCCCCTCTGCTCTTGCTGCTATCTCGTGCCTCTGCTTTTCTTCCCTGTCCAGTTATCTGTGCTTCGAGAGCTCCAAGTCTGGGTCCTCCAAGAGGAACAAGGTGATCAAGCTGGTGGACATCACAGACATCCAGAAGGTGGGTGCCTACCCATCCCACCACTCTCCCAGCCTGGGGTGGAGAGGTTTGCGGATGATTCCCCGTTTGGGGGAGATGCTATCTAGAGACGTCTTGGGTGCCGCTGCCACCAGTGTTGCACCTTGTCTTCTGGAAGTCTCTGTGCAGAGCCCTGTCAACTTCCTTCTGAGAGAGTTGTGTACCTTGGGTCACAGGGCAGCCTCACTTCTCCCGCAGTCCTGGGTGTCAGCAGCTGGGCCGGACAGTTACACATACAGAAAAGGGTAACAGTGAGGTTTGCCTGACCAACTGCTCCCCCCCCGCCCCTGCCTGGAAAAAGGATTTCATGTTGCCCAGGCTGACCTTGAATCAGTTTATTTTGTGCTGCTGGTAATCAAACCCAGGAATCATACATGCTCAGCAAGCATTCTGCCAACTGAGCTGCATCCTAGCCCTTGCTGTGTCGTGAAGGGAGAGTTGGAGAAGTTCTGTCACAGACTTCCACCTGTGTCTGAGACTGTGCCACCCCCAAACATTGAGCTCCTGTCACAGGTTCTTATGAGTGAGCACACAGACGTTTGTATCCACAGAGAGAGGCTCAGCAGTTTCCCTAGAGGGTTGACATGCAGAGTGGGCATTCCTGGGGGGTCTTCTTCTCTGGAACAGGAAGAATCTATTGAGTATGGAGCCAATCAGCTTCCCCATCTGAGGAGCCTGGGTGCAGGCCAGCAGCCTAGATATGAATAGTCCCTAGTACTAGACGGGGTCTTCTTCCTGTTTCCTTGGTTCAGCCCATGGCTGTATGGTCACTCCTACAGGTTCAGTCAGGGCCATGATCATCCTAGCCTACCCTTAGGGACCAGCCATGCTCACAGGTGGCTTTCTACAGACTATCAGTCACTGGGAGTGTGTGGGGGACACCTCAGAATCAGGAGACACAGCCCTTTTAGCTCCTGTGGCTGAAATGTCCAAGGCCTCCACACAGGTCTTGGTGTCTGTGTGCCTGGCAGAGGAGAGTACCCTGGGCACATAGGACACTGACTTCACCCCGTCCCTGGGAGAGGCTGGTGGTGATGACTGTGTTTGCCTTTCAGTATAAAGTCTTGTCTGTCCTCCCTGGCTCAGGCATGGGAATTGCTGTATCAACACCATCAACCCAGAAAGTAAGTGCCTGGCAGATGACCTCACCCCCTTCCCCATCTGTCACCAGGGGACCTGAGTGAGCCTCCCTGGGATGTGGTTTCAGTTTGGGTAGAGGTTCCTTTCTCCTACAGTGTAGGAACCTGCTGCATGGAGTCAAGGTCCAGGAAGGTCAGCTTGGGTAGGCACCATAGTTATAGGATAGACAGGTTGGTGGGTCCCAAAGGGGATGGATCCTGCATCCTTCCAAGGAGGAAAGGCCGGGCCTCTTATTGGCTGGAGCCTTCCGGGTGAGAGGAGTATCTGGTCATTTGTCCCTGCCAGGCTGCTGTCCTGATCTGACAGGGGCCATTCTAGCCCCAGCCTGGCTATGAAGTGCTCACCCACCCACCCCCCTTCCATTTCTTCCCGCCAGCCCCTGGTGTTTGGTGCCATGGTGCACAGAGACGAAGCCTTTGAGACCATTTTCAGCCAGTACATGAAAATCACGTCTGCAGCAGCCTCTGGTGGTGACAGCTAGTATTGACTCCGAGGTGTTGCTGGAACCCTCGCTAATCATTGGATAGAGGATCAGACGGGATGTCCTCGTGATCTTTGGCAATAATTTTCCTGGACTGTGGCTGGTTATGGTGGTCTGGGTCCTGCAGACCCGAAGGGCTGGGACTCACCTGGATGATGCCGGGCTGGTCCGTGCTGAGCGCATAAAGCACCTTCGTGTACACCTGTGGACACAGGTGGGCAGAGGATCCTCTTACCCTGTTTGAAGGATGGCACACAAGACACTTGTCCTCAGGCCCTGCTAAGCACAGCTCCTCATTCTCCGTCCTGGCCTGGGTACAGACCCAGCACCTGCCAATCTGACAGACTCCATGATCCCATGACCCCTGTTCTCCAGAGGCTAGAGGCTTTTTTCCATCAAAGCCATAGCTGGCAGTGGTTATGACCCCTTCTCGCCAGGATGGTAAGACAGAGAGGAGTAGTGGGGAGGCCCCTCTCCAGTGAAGAAATGGCCAGTCATCTCACTTGGCCCTCAGACCCTCCTTCCATGTTGGAACTACTGTGGGCACTGCAAGACTGTAGGTAGGGCCTCTCTGGGCTTGGTGTGTTTGGGGTACCTCTTCCTCTATTTTCAGTGTCTGGGCCTGAGCTGTCACTCATCTGGCCCATCTTGGCTTGACACTCCAGCCAAGAGACCAGGCCAGTAGTTGATGGCCAGTGAGGGTTCAGAATGGCGTGTTGGCAAAAGCACACCTTTTTAACACTTTGCTCTTCAATAAGGTTTTGAAGGCATTCTCCACTCCAGCTACTGTTCAGTGAGAACCAGTGGGAGACTGGCTGGCGTTTGGCCTCCAGGCTGCAGCCGCTCTGAGTACTGGGGTGCGTTCAGGGAGCTGGGCTGAGGGGCTACCAGGGAGAGAGGGGAGGGCCCTGTGCCACAGGAGACAGCTGTGGGAAGAGCCTAGGGGTCGGGGGCCTGAGTTGCCCTGTACCTCTAACATCTGACAGTATTCCTTCCTTCCTACATGCTCTGCAAGGCCAGGCAGACCCCGCCCTACCCACGCTTCCTGCCCCAACAAAGGTGGAGACCGCAGGGGTGGGTGATCTTGCAGGCCTGGGCGTCTGAAGGGTGCAATCACTACCCCACCTTTGCATTTTCTGGGTGGATCACTCTGGTTCCTTCAGCTTGTCCTGAGTCCTTCAGGTATCACTGAGATTGTTTTTTTGAAGAAACAGAAGATTATATTTTTTACAGAGAGCAAGCTGTTTTTCTTATTTTTGTATCATTTTTCAAATGTAATTTTTACCTTTGCGCCAATCCTCATTTGCTGGTATGGGTGTGAGGCCTGGTGGCTTGGGCTCATGACACCCCATTTCCAGGGGCTTCAGGCCACACACTGGGCTTGGGAAAGGCTTGCCAGACAGCCAGATCAAGCACACATACAACCCCAAATGTGCAACAAAGGCCACATAGCTCCAGGTACATGGATGGAAGAGTCTAAACGTGGAGGCAGGACCCTCCTCCACCCAGAGCTGTGGCTTGGGGCCCTGTAATATTCTCATGCTCTGAAAAGCATGGAGTGCGATAAGTGGGGGGACCTGGTGGCACCCCAACATGCCAGAGGGGAGGAAGCGTGGCCTATGACTTGTCACTGGAGATGGCTGTATGGCTGATACACACATATGGGTGAACCACACATGGTGGTTAACGCTTTCTGGACCCTGGCAGTGCCCAGGTTGGTGAATACTGTCACTGGGGTGCCACACAGAGGCCTTGAATAGGCTTTTAGGGTGGACCAAGCAGTTTAGTTTGAATCTCTTTCTCTTGGAAAGAGAGATGAAGACTGGCCCATGGTGGACAGGGCTGGGCCAGGGGCCTGTGCAGGCCCTAGGCTGTTAGAGACACTGGGGTTTGTACTGGATTGTGTGATCTGAGCAGGTATTTAATTTCTGACTAATCACTGACCTAGAATGTTCAATTTTGTATGTCTGAAGCTTGAGTCTGTTTTGGATCTGTACATAATTGTTATTGGTCTAACTTGTTCTACAAAAGGATCATATTCTATAAAGAACTGATAGGAAAAAATCCTCACTTTTTTTTAAAGAAAAATCTTGTTTAGATACAAAGTCTTGTATAAATTATAATTTTTATTTAATAAACCCAAAATGCTCTAAGCTAAGGCTGGGGGGGCCTCTGTTTTTTGGCAGAATGTATAGGTGTTGGTTGTTAGAGCAACTGAGTCCTCGTGGCTACCACTGCAGCAGGGTTCAGCACAAAAACACCTGGGAGAATGAAGGCGTGGGGCCTTGGTAGTAGGTGCTCTTTGCTCTACTGCACTCCCTGGTGTGAGGGATGCTAAGATCAGAAGGTAGTCCCTGGGTCCCAGAAGACAGTCCAGAGGAGAGGTGGCTTGTCTGGGTAATGTGAGGGGGTGTCTGGACCAGGCAATGCCTTGAGGTTGCAGTATAAGCCTTGGCCCTGTTGAGCGGTGGTCTCTGCCAGCCTGGGGTCCTGAGCAGAAAGGTCTCTGGCAATGCTATGACTTTATTGATTCAGATGCTGACATCAGACACAGGGATATGAGGAAACCTAAGAGTCAAACCTGGAAAGGCATACTGATGGTGTCTGTCCCCACCCCATCCCAAATGAGCTTCCAGTAAGCAGGAGCTGCCAAGACCTCTTTGGAAGGGGACTAGGACCAGTGGGTACTCAGGAATGTGGCCATAGGAGGTTGGACATTTGCATGTTCTGTCCACTCACCCACACATCATCCATCTACTGACTCATCTTTATATCCACCCACCCAACCATACACATCTGTGTCACCCATCCATCCATCCATCCATCCATCCATCCATCCATCCATCCATCCCTGTCACTCCATCCATAGCTTATGCTGGCGTTGATGCTGGGATACAGCACAAAGTTCCCTGGGAACTTGTCAAATAGATACCCTCAGCTCTCCTGAGAACACACCCACTGTGACTGTCCAGCTACTCTTCACTCGCCCTCCCTGTCCCTCTGTGGTTGTCCTTCCTGCACCCGTGGCACAGCCTCTCAACTGTAAAGCACCGCCATGTCTGGTCCTGGTTGAGCCCCTCATCTGGTCTCCTTAGGCCAAGTGGAATAGGTGAGGGTGCATGGATGTAGACCCACACATCTGCCACCATGGCTATACAGACACAGGTACCCATGTTCAACCTGGCACAACTGCTGTGTGAGCACAGCTGGGTCACCAAGGCTAAGGCACAAAGCCACATCTGGTGCATTTCTTTCAAGCAAACGGCAGAACCTCCTAGCTAAATAAATCTGCTATGTGAGACCCATCCCAGGCAGGAACTCCTCAAAGGCTAGAATGGCAGCAGAGTGACCCATGCTGGGGTGAGGGACGGCCAGATCTCTCAGGGAGAGCACGGTCACTCAGCCTCTTAGCACGGCTTCTCTAAACTATGTTTTCTTAAAATGTTTTGAAAATAAGAACTTGTGGGGAAAAAAGGAGGGAAAAACGCCATATTCTGCCCAAAGTTAACTTTATTTTTTTTGTCGTCTCAAACATATCAGATCAAATATGCCTTGCTAATCTTGAAGCCAGCAAGATCAGGAAGCATATTGGGCCATCCTCATGCCAGAGCTCCCGGTTCAAGAGATTGTACACAGACTGAAGCAGCTGCAGGGAAGCCAGCTGCTCCCCACCCCTGCTGCTTCATTTTCATAAACTAGAAGTTGCTGCATATGACTGCTGCCTAATTGTTGTGCACCAGTGGGCCACAGAGGGAATTAGAATATGGACCAGGCCCCTACAGGATCCTAAGTTACCACTGTCTAATCTTTACTCCTGGCTTGTTTTTTTTTTCTCTCTCTCTCCTCTCTTTTTGTTGCCTTCTCCTTTCTGCCAACACCTCCTTTCCAATTT
>LOJH01002275.1:47654-58712 GCA_001685095.1 Ellobius talpinus | reverse complement strand
AACAGTGTGGCCGGGGACATGGTGATCAAAAAGGCTGATCGGACATCATTATCTCAGCCGACTGCCAGGAAACTGCCAGGGGCATCGTTCCAGGAAGCTCAAGCCCCTCACCTGACGCTGACTTCCACCACAAAGGCATCCTGTCACACAGGCGCCAGCGTACGCATGGCAATTTTGGAAATTTGGGCATTGTTTTCTCCAAACTGCTTCCTGCTATTTGTTGGGTGAAGTATTTTTAGGGTTCATGGAGGCCTTTCAGAGGATCTTGTTTCATCAAACCACATGAGCATGGAAGGAATCCACAGGTTCTCATCTTCTGTAGAAACAAAAATAGAACCTCTTTTCCAAAGTAATATATCCTTAGACTCAAATTTTAAAGTCAAGATAACTTTAATATATATGTGTGTATATATATATATTATTTATATAAAAATATATAAAAGTTTAGCTTTTCAGCCCCCAGAATCAAATCTCTCTCTGCAGGCAAAAAATTCAATGAAAATGCAGTAATATGCTTAATCCAGTCTCTGTGCACTTTTTTATCTTTTGATGGCTTACTTTTTAGACTCTATTATTTTTTAGTATTTATTTTATTATCTTTACTCCTTTAATATATGATTGTCTGTATTCTTATCTAAACTCTTTTTTTCTCTCTCAAGCCTATGCACACTTTTTAAACACACTGTGACTAATTCAGAGGTTTATTTTTGTCTGAATTTATCTTTATTGCATATCTGTAATCATTTTTACATGGTCCTGAGCATGCATGGGTCCTGCCTGTTGGCTCCACCCCATTCAACATAACAGAGGTATGGTCACTCCTTTGTGAGCCATGCTTACTGATTCAGCTCCAGGGATGAAGAAGGTCTATATTACCATTAAGCAACTAGTATCACGCTGCTCACAAACACCATTAAAGTGTGGGACCTCCTGAAAGAGCCAGAGTTAGTACTGCCAGCATGAACCAGGAGGCTGTCTCTTAAAGAAGCCATGAAGGTTTTGTTGCTAATGCTGAGTCAGGAAGCCTTCTCTTAAAGGGGTCTACCTGAAAAAAATGCAGCTAAAAAGAAACTCCAATTGACTCCCATTTTTATGGTCTACAAGTGCTTTATTTTCTAAACATTTTTAGGTCTTCTGTGGATCTATATCAAAGACAGAGGGCACCATTTTGTAAATGGATGCTGCTCTGATGTTTCCCAGACAACCAGACCCAAATAACCATACAAAATTGCAGCACTGTTTGACCAATAACTTAGGCATAATCCTAGATAGCTCTTATATCTTAAATTAACCCATTTTTAGTAATCTGTGTATTACCATGAGGCTAGGGTCTATCAGTAAGGTTCTGGCATTCTTCTGTAATTTCTCTTCAATTAAAGTTAATCATCTCTCAGCTCCAGCTGATAATTCCCTGGTACTTTTAAAGTCCTTGTCACCATCTAAGGTTTTGTTTAAATTAATCAGTTTATCAGGTTTTGTCCCAATAGTGAGTCATACATGGAAAATGTCTCCGAGCAATCTTTGGAAGTCATTAAGTGTCAGAGACCAGCTTCTACAAAGATTCCACTTACCAGGGTAGTAGCACAGGGATTAGAAAAATAAGTAAAGAGAATGAAGACATGAGTGAAAACAATAAAACAAAAACATAGGATAGTATCAGGAGGGATTTCCAGTGAATTCTGAAAATCACCTGTGTTTAATTTCCATTTCCTTAAATATTCTGACCTGAAAAGGTCAGAGTAAGATAAAAACTGCATTAATATAATACAAGAAATGAACAGACCAGTTGAAGTATTACAGGCTACATTCTTAGTTAAAAATCCTGTTGCCCAAACAAGACAAGTAATGCTCACACCCTAGACCAAAACATTTTGTAAGCAAACCACTCCCTGGTGGAATATATAGTTATCTCACTAAGGAAGTAGGAACTTAGTTGGAGCCTTAGACTCTTGCTTGAGGTAGAAATAGATCTACTCCTTAATAACTGAAATACCAGGTCTAGACATTTACCACACCTGCTGTCTAAACTGTTGACAATAGAGAAGGTAAAGGAATATCAGACTATAATCACCTTATTAACAGCTCTTAGATCTGTTACCATTCTCTATTTTCCAAATTTGTTTTTAACAACAAATAAAGGAGAATTCCAAGGGCTAGTTGACTCTTCAATATGCTGAGCATCTAGTTGCTCTTTTACCAGTTGTTCTAAAGCTTGCAGTTTCTCTATTGTTTAAGGCCATTGCTTAACCCATATAGGTTTGTCTGTCAACCATTTTAAAGCTAGGGCTGTTGATACCTTTGAAATATCAGCAGTTATTGTGCCCTGTTCTTGTACAATCTGAATTGTCAGTCACTGTTCTTTATAATATCTTGTAATATTTTTCCAAGAAACGTACATTAATTTATGACTTGTTTCTAAGATTGAGGGAATGTTAATCTGAGTATTCCATTGCTATAGCAAATCATGTCCACACACATTCATTGCTCGGTTAGCCACATATGGATTTAATATTCCTCTCTGTCTTTCTGGTCCTATACATTCGAACCATCTTACACCCTGCTTTACTTGAAATAAAGTTCCGATTTCTAAAATCTGAACATTTACATCCCAAAGAGGCCAATTTGGATGTTAAGATTCTGATGAAATTATTGTTACATCCACATCTGTGTTTACCAGACATTCAATGACAATATCATTTATTTGTATTTTAAATTTTTGTCTTTGTTCATTTATAGAAGTTTGCCAAAATACTTGATTTATGATTTCTTCTGAATTTTTTGTTCTCTCTTTTATAGTCATTCTATTATTCAGAGCAGTATGGTTTCTTACAAGAGGCATTAGGTTCTTTAAATGTTCTGGGAAGGAGTTTCCTCTCTGGTGACAGGAAATGACTGAACCGGATTTGGCATAGGGGTCTGTGAGAAGCCCCTCACAGAGTTTCCTGACAGCAAAGGATTACCTTGCATATTTTTCGTTGACCTACATTCATTAGTCCAATGCCTGCTTTTGCCACACCTTCCACATAATCCAGAAGCAAGGGGCATTCTGAATTAATTATTCTTATAAAAAACATTGTTTCTAGGAACTCCCTATCTACAATCACTTTTAAGGTGTCTTTGTTTGCCACAATTATAACATTTGAAATTTTTATTTTTCCTAAAATCTCTGGAAATCACCTCTCCTGTCCGTGCATCATCATGGTCATGATATTCAATATTCCTTGTATCTCAAACCCATTCCTCTATGGGAGTTTACCTAGTCTTTAATGGCCTAATTATCTTTTTTCATAAAGAACTGGCATTTTTCAAAAGCAAGAAATTCAATTATTATTTGCCTAACTTCTGAATTGGTATCATTCTATTTACTGCTGAAGTCAGTCTTCGTAAGAAATCTTAAATTGGACCCTGCATAACTTTAGTAAATTACTCAATTTCCTTTTCTATTTTTCCAACTCTGTCTCAAGCATTCAAAGCTGCTGCATGGCATAAATCCAGGGTGTGGTCATCATATACAGATTGCCTTCCTATAATTTCCCTCTCCAAGAATCTGATCATGGAAGATGTCCATACCTCTAGCTTTACTCTGTTGTTCAATAATCTTAGCCTCTTCTCTGAACCAGATACTCCATTTTAATTGTGGGTCAGACTCTAAAACAGCTTTAACTAATTCTCTCAAGTCTTTGGTGAAAATTCGATTACAAACTGACCATGAGTTTAACATTTGCTTCACAAAAGGTATATGCATGCCATATGAGACTATTGTTTCTTTGAATCTCCTTAAATCCAACATTGGTACAGGAGCCCAGTTAGTTCTAAGAGTCTCTGCCATTCGGCAATGCCTGTAAGGTTACTGGACGTATTAAGGTTGGTTGTTTGAAAACCTTTGGCTGTTCTTCTCCATCCTTACAATGCAGGCTGAAATTGGTTCTTCATTAAATTCTTTTGTCTGTATTTGAATATCTCCGTGATCTCTTTTATTAGGCTTTTCTAAGGCCTGTATGTTAGCACTCAGATTAACCAACTTTTTTAGTGATAAGACAAAAATGATAGAGCTGATAATGTTTACAATTGACATTACATAAATCCAATCTAAATTAGTTATCCTCTCATTTAATCATTCCATTTTCAAACTGTCTAATATATTATCATAGAGATGTCAAAATCCCTCCATTCTAATGAGTTTTCCCAGTGGGCTTGTATTTTTACCTACCTCTGATAAGACAAATAGACCATTTTATAGCTTAGAATCCTACAATAAACATTTTATCCATCAAGAATAAAAGTGGGAGGGGCTGGTGAAATAACTCAGTGGTTGCATGCTTGTCACCCTGAGGTCAATCTCTATCCTCACAGAGAAGACAAGATAAGATAGGATGGTATAAAATAAGGCAAGATAAACACAGGATAAGATAATATCAAATTAGAAACTCAGATAATTCATAATAGGATCAGCTATAATTATTTCCAGTCAAAATAAGATACCAGGGCTGGATGTATAGCTCCATTGTGGATGATTACCTATTATGCAGAAGACATTGGGTCAACCCCCTAATGTTTAAAAGGACACGAAAAGGAGGGAAAACAAATGAGACCCTGAAGGCATCAAATATTCACAGAAAAAGAGCAACTAAAATGCACAGTGGGGATGATAAATATAAGGATACCTGGTGTATTGTGATAGCCAATCTGAGGGTTAATATGTAGACTGAGTTCATATGTACAATAAAACACGTAAGTCCAAGGGTGTAGGAAAAGTGAAGGTAGTGGAAATCTTTGGATTGTTTGGAAGAAGTGCCTGAGTTCCATTAGATTTGGCTAAATTTGGGAATAATTTGTCACATTTAATATAATTGCTAATATGAAAAGAAGTTGTGCATTAAAACTAATAGAGAAAATATAATAAGTAAGGAGTAAGATGCTGGGAGAAAGTGACCAGAAGGGTAAGAGGAAGTGAGACAAATAGCAAACAAATATTAAATTATGCTACGTGAAGGTGTTGGTAAAATAATGGTCAAGTGTTAATGCTTTGATATAACAATGATATGCAGTCATATTTAGGTCATATTTATGCTAAAATATGTAGGAAATAGTATTGGTGACAGACTTCATATCTACAACACATTGTGGTGCATTTTTCAGTGTCCTGGATGAAGGGATACCAAATATAGCTTTCTATGCTCAGCTAAGGCAGTGAAGAGCAGATCAAATAGTTGTAGACAGAGAACCTAAGTAGGAAGTTTACTACTGTCTACACACTTCTTCTGTTTTCTTTTCTTTCACTTTTTAAGGTATGATCTATGCATGTGGTGCATGTGAGTGTATTTTATGTATGCCCCTCTGAGAGTACATGTGCCCCTGCTTGTAGAGAGAGTGAAGAAGGATGTCCTCTATCACCCATCACTTTAATCCCTCCATATGGAGTCTTTCACTGAATCCGGAGCTAAGCTTGCAGCTAGCTAGCCACAGAAAACCTCCTGTCTCCATCTCCTGTGGCACTGCAGTAACAGGTACACGTGACCATGCCTGACTTTTATGTGGGCGTTGGAGATTTGAA
Organism: Ellobius talpinus; assembly: GCA_001685095.1. Lineage (NCBI taxonomy): Eukaryota > Metazoa > Chordata > Mammalia > Rodentia > Cricetidae > Ellobius > Ellobius talpinus. Next base: position 53,158 of record LOJH01002275.1, on the reverse strand, counting down.
CTCAAGTCCTCATGCTCTTGCAGAAAGTGCTGTGTGCACTGAGTCATCTCCTCAGCCCACACTCTATTTTCAAAAATTACTTAAAAAGAAACTTTAGCAAAATAAAAAAACAAATCCAGGCATAAAGAATGGCATGGAATGAAATAAACGTTAACATCTGGATGAGAAGTGAAGGGAGAGCTAGCGACAGATAAATTGGGAACCTCTGCTGGGCTGATTCTTTGTCAAATGTCAATGTTTTGGTGCAGTGCATTGTTTCTCAATCAGGACTATTTTGCCCCCTGAAGAAATTTGGCAAGGTCTGGAAACACCTTTGGTTTTCACAGCTAGAGTGGGGATTATTACTGGCATGTAGTTAATAGAGGCTAGGAATGCTACTAAACTGCCAACATTGCTTAGGACAGTTCCTCCTAACAAAGAACAATGGGGTCCAAGATGACAAGTCAGTCGAGGTTAGGAAACTCTGAGGTGTCATATACATGTGCTTCACCTCAATGAAACTGTACTCTTTAGCTCTACATAAATGAGATCTGCATAATCATAACACTGAGAGTCCTTAGAAGGATTATTCAAAAACAAAACAGACTAATAAAGAACACTTATTTGATAAGCATATAATCGGGAAAACTTGATGGTGAAGCACACATTTCAAACACCTTAGAGATTTCACTAAAATGGGTATTTTGTAGGTATTGGATAGTTAGCTCAGAGGGTAAGAGCACTTGCTGGTCTTATGGAGGACCTGGGTTTGGTTCTCAGCATTCACATTGGAAGGCTCCCAACCATTTGTACCTATTTCTGGGGGACTTTACCTCTGCAGGTACCTACAAAAAGACTAACAAACACACTTGCATTCACGTGCGCATGCGCATGTGCACGCATGTATGCGTGCACACACACACACACACTTTACAAAAATGTTGGTGTTTTCTGAGAGGAGGCTGTTGTGAAACCTGGGATTTTGCATTCCTAACACTCTCCTAAGCATCTTTGTTTCTTTCTGGAACTATGAAATATTCTCATTTACTAATTGTGTTTTGAGATAGCACTAGAAAAATCTCCACAAAAACTTATTGACCACACATTTAATGTTTGTATTGAAGACAGAACTCAGCTGTATATCATTGAAACCATTTGAGTTTCAACTGCTAGCAAGCAAGGAAGAGTCCTGCAATGTGGTTTTCTTTAATTGTTTCTTGTGAATATTGCTCTTTCCTTTTCAAAAAAGAATGAGAGGATTTTGACTGTTTTTACTCAATTTTATATGGATTTAAATTCCTCTAAAACGCAAACTTCTCTTCACATGGTAGCGTTGTTGTGAATATATCCAGTCACTTATTAATTAATGATCATTTACTAAGCCATATTCCATTAAGGGCCAAGAGGAGGTATACATATCATAGAGTTGGGTTAGAGTAATTCTGGGAAGGTATTGCTCTCTTGAGAAAAAGAGATACAGCTGGGAAAAACATTGAACTTTTCTTCTAGCCTTGAACATAGGAAATGTTCAAGAAAGACCCAAAAGATTGCCGAGGAAAATATCTGTGAGCATCACTGAACTGCAGAGCAAACACCAGCAATTAGCTTTCTAGGTTCCTAGTTATGAGTGTTGCAAATCTTCACTCATTAAACTGTTTTGGTTGGGTATGCTTTTCTTTGCAGCTGTAGACATTCCTCACTAATATAGCATATGCAAACAATCAGGAACTGCCTATTTCCCAGTGACATTATCAAGTTCTTGTAATAAAGGTTAATGATCCTGCAAGATTTTATTTTACATCTAAGTGGCAAACTGACAACAAGAGATGCAACTTCTTTGCTTTGCTTTCAAGAAGAGAGGAGATGCAGTAAGCTAGCATTGCCACGGATCTGATTTGGATTCAAAATAAGGAAGGATTTTCTAAAGATTATAGCATCCCATTAGTAGAATGTACTTTACTCTCAGAGATTTCTTATTCATTCAAAATGTCATGAAGAGGTAGGAGTGGTATAGAAGGGAATCCTGCTAGTGAAGTGGTAAGAGGTGGAGACAAACTCCTAATGCTGTGTTTTAAGCTTCCATGGTCAATTTTCAACAACTGCAGTGAGACTGTAACTTATAATGAGAAATACATGAATCTGATGTTTATCGCCGTTTCTGGCCCAGAGCTCTTAAAACTCTTGGAATTTCCTAAGTGCTAAGGAACAAAGATGAATGGAATATCTTTTGTTGTTCATAACAAGTTCATTTCAACCACACCTGAGCTTAGTTTAATGAGGGAATGTTGGAAAGTCCCCAGAACCACAGGATGGTGTCTGGTTGCCAGGGGAACCAGTCACATGACTAGAAAGGTGGCTTAAGGGCCTAGAGGATGACATTATCTTCAGTGACCAATGATTTAATCAATCATGCCTACATAATGAGAAGGCTTCCATAACATTTCGAAGGAATGGGATTTGGAGAGCTTCCAGGTTGCTGGTACCATGGAGGAGTATGGTCTCAACCTTCTTGGCAGCTTTACTTACTCTCTATTCCTTAGTCTTTGTCCTTCCTGCACCTTCTGTTTGGCTGTTACTAAGATAATAATTCATAATAAAAGGGAAAACACAAGTAAAGTGCTCTGAGTTTCTTGAGTAATGACAACAAATGATTAAACCTGAGATTTATGAGAACCCTAAAATTGTGGCCTAGCTGAGAAGATGTTTAGATGTGATTGGTGCTTGAAGTAATGCACAGTCTGTAGACTGAACTATTAATCCATGGAGTATGTATTATTTCTAGGTAGTTAATGCTGTGATTGGATTTTAAAACAGATTATTAACCCCCAAATTCTAGCTTTCAGAGCACTTCAAGTCCTCAAGTCTTATTATGTAGAACAGTTATTCTTAAAAAAACAAACAAACTACTAACTTAACCATATAACTACTCACAAAAAATAGAATAGTATGTTCACTATAAAGCCTAGGAAAAGTGAACTCAGTAAAAACAAGTATATATCTTTGTTGGTAGAGTATATACACACAGGATTAATAAAAGCTGTTTAGTGGATGTATTAGGTAAGTTTTAATTCTAGGAATTCTTCACCTTTGGCTAAAAATCCCCTATAAACATTTGCAATTACAGATTTAGATGTTAATTTTCATAAGCTTGACATTATAGGAAAGTCTGTTATGTTAAGATACGATTGTTTTTGCAAAAACTTTTAGGAAAAAAAGCTGATATTTAGTGCTAAAATCACAGTTTGCCAAGAATGGCATAGCCATGCATCCTTCTGCCCACACAGAGGGAAAATGGCGTGTACCTCTCAAGTTTATGACTCACTGGATACCTGCGAGGGAGAACATGTGACCCAGGCCATTCTGGAGGAGTCATCACACGTTGGAAAAGATAATTGTAAGAAACCAGTTACATTTTTCTTGTTAGTTAAAAAAGAAAACTAAGCAAAACAACTATTACTTGTACAGTGTTTGAATTGTTTTCTTATATAGCCTGACTCCTTCTGTGCAATGCCAACATGAATTATACCAGGTTCTCCCATTGGATTTCTTGAACACAATTATACAGAAGGTCAGGTACCAAGACTGTGTTAGATGCTAGGGCCCAGGAGTGAAAAGTATTGCGAACTTGGGTCTCATGAAGCTTCCAGGACATGTACATTGCACAACTAAAACAACAGGAGATGAAAATATCAGTGTACTCTTTTCAGTTTAAATATATGGGGTTTTCCTAAAATTTACAGAAATATAAAGTCATTACACCATTCGCTCTGATTTTTGTTAATAAAATGCTATTTAAAACATATATGAGCTAAAATTGTAATAATTACAAATTTACTTTTGAAAGTCTATGATTGCCTGTTATTCATGTATATTTATTTACTTATTTATTTTGTTGTTGTATATATGTGCATGTGTGCATGCTATGGTACATTTGTAGACATCAGAGAACACCTTCTGGGAGTCAGTTTTGTCCTTCCTCCATGTAGATCCCACAGATTCAATTCAAGTCATTGGGGCCTGGCATCAAGTATCTTTACCCACTGAGCTATCTGTCTGGCCTTTGGTAAATATTTATAATGAAATTTCCTTACTCAACTCTTTGTTGCCATTTAAAGTACTAGTTTTATGTTTGTGTCAATGAATAATTTAATTCTATATTTACTAGTTTTATGTTTGTGTCAATGAATAATTTAATTCTATATTATTAACTAGTTATGATCACTGTAGTCATAAAATAGGCTGACTGACTCTTCCATTAAGTCTATTTTTGAATATAAAATTTTTTTTTTGTTAGTTACATACCTGTTTTGCTGCAGGTATGTAACTAATGCTACAACTGGTTGTGACAATGTAATAGTCTGGAAAATTGATTCTTCAAGAGCAGGTCCCATTCTTCTCCCAACTTAAGCTATTTTTTTATAACAATATTCCCAATTGCACGCTATTCTAAAGCCATTCAGACTGCTTAGTCCTGCTGTTTATGCAACCTAATGTTGCATTTGATCTGGAATTTGGTAATATGATAGAATGTAGATACTTAGTTTTTTTAAATATGAGTTTTAGTAATAGATTTTCAAGATATTGCTTATAATTCAGGATTTATCATTAAAACATGTTCTGCAGATTGCCATGATTATAGGCACTAAAATGCAAACATCTGTAACACTCATTGCACTAAATGCATCCTTTTCTATCCAAATGGTAAAAGGTATTGCCATTCATTTGGAGAACTTGCTAAGCTTCTAAAGTTTTGTACCATTGAATATCTGGAATATGCCTTGAAGCAACTTCTGTTTACAGACAAAGACTGTAAGATATCTAAATACCACAGTGTGAAGTGTTTACAGTGTGTAAAAGAATTAAATACCAAGTCCTTCTGGGTGTGCATTTTTAAATGAACATTAAATGAATAAGGGGGAAACTGGAAAGTGTTTCTTTTCGGCACATGCCAAATGAATGACTGCATTCATCTTCCATTTATAGCAGGCTGAGGGACTGCTGGTCGCAGAGGGACTATCTCATGGTCCATAAGGTCATGACTGGGAATTTGTTTACTTTTATAATGGATTTCACCTGGAAGTGTCATTCCTCTGCAATCAACTGTATCACCTTGGGTCTCTGAGCAATGATGCTGAACTACTGACAGATGCAGCATTTTGAAATGAGTTCCAACTCTGACAGCCATCATTTCCCACCACTCTTAGTTACAAATTAGCTTCCAATAGTGGGTAAAAAGATCAATTTACCTGTGAGAGATGTTTCAAACCATAATATTTTTAGCCATGATATCTTTGTTTGGAAGGAGGGACCAGTTTATCTAGGGAGTTCTGACTATTAAAGCAACCCAAAAGCTCATCATACCAAAACCTGCCAATTAATCTTAGAAACTTCCATCCAGAGTGGGGAAAAAAATCACAATTCCAGGATTTTAAAACATGAAGCAATAAACTTTACCTGTACAAGGCTTATTTAATTCAGTGTGTGTGTGTGTGTGTGTGTGTGTGTGTGTGTGTGTGTGTGTGTGT
>LOJH01002275.1:1149-43691 GCA_001685095.1 Ellobius talpinus | reverse complement strand
TCAAAATGGCCATATTTTGAGATTTCTAATCAAATTATCCAATGCTGAAATGGGGTTAAATACAGAAATGAAAGGACAGAGAAAAAAATGGATACTATAAATGAAGAAATTTTGATTATTAGACTTAGTATTTACTAAGTCTAAGTACGAATCAGTACTTATGAATGTCACAAAATTTTTTACAAATATATGAATTTAAATGTAAAACTGAAATAGAAAAAAGTATGGTACAATTAAATAGACTCCAAGTATACAAGAGTACAAATCTTGAGGGTTAATACATCATCATCAATCACCAGGAAAACACCTCAGGGTATGTTTATGAGGTCATTTCCAGTAGTTTCAGTAGGCAAGGACGACCAAGCTGGAAACTGGGTTGTATAGTCCCAAACTGAGAAGGAAAATGAGCCAGGCAACAGCAGATGAATTGCATAAGAAGATCACATACTTGTGCTTGAGGTGGACAACAGGTAGGTACTGTGACTACTGTGTGTGTGTGTGTGTACCTGCGGTGATGCACACGTAGAGGACAAACTTACAGTTGGTTCTCTATTCTACCCTCAGGGGTCCAGGGATCAAACATAGGTCACAACGTGCCTTTATTCACTGATCCATCTTGTAGCCCCACTTACTAATCTTCTGGTCAGTCATGTGGTAAAAAGATTTCTTTTGAAGCATATAATTACCTGAAGTAATTTGAAGGAATTACAAGATGGTCTTTTTCTAATTATTTTATTAATTATTAACCCCCCCACTCATGACAGGGTTTCTCTGAGTAGCCCTGGCTGTCCTGGAACTCACTCTCTTGACCAGGCTGGCCTCGAACTCAGAGATCCACCTGCCTCTGACTCCTAAGTGCTGGGATTAAAGGTATGTGCTGCTGCTGCCCAGGGAAGTTGATTCTTACAACAGCCAACACAACCAAAAGCTAATAACAATGTACGGTGAAAATTTATTGGGCCTTTCCTATGACAGATTCTGACTACACCCCTACAAATGCAGGAGGAACTATGAAGTTTATTCTGCCTCATGCTTTCTTGATTACATTTTAAACACAAAAATTGATTAAGTGAAAGCCTGAAGAAGTCTTATAAGGTGTTGTATGGTTGTTTGGTTTGGCGTGAAGATTCCATGGAGGCTGAAACTTAAAAGTGCATTAGGCAAAAATGTGTACTTTTGATGACAAAAGTAGGCCAAACCAGATAAGTGAATAAGGTTAGGTAGGTAAGTTGTAGCTCTAAGTAATTCCCAAGTAACAGGAATGATTAAAATATTTCCTCAGAACTCTTCCTTATGAAGAAATGCATAGGTTATTTACAGATTAGGTCTGGGTACATACTACCTTATTCTAGTATGAAAAACAAATTCACAAAATTCATGCTTATATAAAATAACATTTACTATATATGAGTGGTTTCAACAAAGCAGGAAGACAAACACTTTAAAATCTATATCTTTAATATACTAAGCAATAAAATATTAGTGACAGGTATTTAAACAATATTTACAATACTGTGGGCATTTATAACTAAATTTCTGCACCAAAGTTTTCAAAAGTAAAATCACATATATGAATAAAACACATATTGACAGAGAACAGAAGACAAATACATCTTGGTCTTAATTGTATGACTTCTAGAGTCTCCTAATTTTTGAAAATAATAAGGGTAATTTAGGTCACTTTTTTTTCTAAAATGTAATAATCTAGCTGAAGTAAAGTAAAACTAAACTGACATGTTCACTTGGAAATCTCCAAGAGTAACAAATATTTGAGAAATGGTAAATGTAACCTCTTGTAATTTTATATTTACTTAAAATACAAAAGGAGTTTTTATTTTGTTTGATGAAAATATTTTAGTAATCAGTTCTAGGTGGCCTTCTCTCAGAGACATCAAGTACATTTCTGCAGGGACATCCACACTTCTTAGTGTATATTTTCCTTAGAAGCGTTTCTTCTAAATTTTCTAACCATGTTTGAATTTACTTTGTTGGTGTTTCTTTTATAACCTAGAGAAGAAAGAAAGATGAATAAATATAAAGAAACTTTCGAAACTCATTGTTCATACAATTTATATAACAATTTATTGACAAAAATTTACTCTTGAAATTCATGGTTAACTAAAACAATTTAAAATAGAATAGATTTTCTGAGATTTCCACCTCTTGGTACAAACTCAGGGCTTCCTTAGCTTCCCTCCCTGAACCCCTCAGATTTCCCTTCTATTCCACCTCTATTCCTTTGTGTTAGCCTCCAAGCCACAGAAACACCCTCTACCAGGGAGTCCTAGTGGCCTCACAGCTCTGGGATGCAGAAGTACTTTCCCCACAGCCAGCACATGTTCATAGGATCAACAGTGGCCAAGAGCAACCAAAGAACAGCATACCCACCGAACAGAAGAAGACCAGCCATCTATACAAAGAAACACCTCAAAATCATAATTCGAGATGTCTAAATTCCCTGACCAAAAACCCAACCATGAATAGCCAAAACAATGTTTCCTTCGGAAGCAAGTAATCCTATGGTAATAGGCCCTGAGAAATGCAATTTAGGAAAACACAGTACAAGAACTTTAAAAAAAATAGCAAGGACAATAAAGTGGATATGAATAAATGCCTTAATGAAGACCATGAAAACACACACACACAAAAATGAATGAAATAAAAACAGTTCAATACGTGAAAATAGAAGTAGAATCACTAAAGAAAGCCCAACCTAAAATAAAACTGTAAATGAAAAACAACAACAACAAAAAAAAAACTGTAAATGAAAAACTTGTTTATTATAAGATTATAAGACACTGAAGAAAGAATTTCAGGTATTGAAACAAGGTAGAAGAACAGTTCAGTAAAAGTACTGGATAGCTCAGTAAAAAAAATATTAAATCTAAAAATAATACAAGCACAAAACATATAGGAAATCTATGGCACCATGAAAAGACCAAAACTATGAAAAATAAGGATAGAAAGAGAAAAATGCCATACCAAACACACATTAAAAAAATTATAGAAGAAAATTTCCCCAATCTAAAGGAGATGCCTAAAAAGGTTCAAGAAGCATCCAGACAACCACATAGGATCAGAAAAAAAGGTACCTCATGACACACAATAATTAAAATGGTAAATGTCTAGAGTGAAAAAAAGGTATTAAAAGCTAAAAGGGAAAAAGACCAACTAACATACAGAGGCAGATTTACTAGAATAATACCTGACTTATCAATGAAAGCCAGAAGGGCCTAGATGGATGTTCTACAAACTGACAGACCACAGATGGCAGCTCAGACTACCATACCCAGCAAAACTATCAATCACTCACATACAAAAATTCATAATAAAACCAAATTTAAACATTTACAATCTACCAAATCAGCTTTATAGAAGGCACTAGAACAGTGGTTCTCACTCTGTAGGTGGTGATCCCCTTGGGGGTTGGATCAGATATGTTGCATTTCAGATATTTACATTGTGATTTATGATAGTAACTTTTATAAATATGTAGTAGCAATGAAACAATTTTATGGTTGGGGGTTATTACAACCAGGTATTGAATTAAAGGGTCTCAGTATTAGGAACATTGAGAACCACTGCACTAGAAGGAAAATTTGAGTCTGAAGAGGTTCAATACACTCAAGAATCACTAGGAATAAGTAGTCCCAGAACAATAAATCAAAGGAGGCAGTAAAGACCCACACCATAACAACAAAATAATAGGAATCAGTAAGCACAGCTCATTGAAAAGTTTCAATATCAACATTCTCAATTTCCCAATGACAAGACATAGACTAATAGATTAGATTAGAAAATAGGAGCTACCTCTCTTGCTGTGTCCAATAAATACACTTTACCATTTAGGACAGACATCACCTAAAGGGATGGGAAAAAAAGTAAAGAAAATGGACCCAAGGAGCAAGTGGATGTAGTAGCCCTTCCAATATCTGACAAAATAGACTTCAAACTAAAGCAAACTAGAAGAGATATGGAAGGACACTATATGAAAAGTATAAGAAGGACTCATGAAAAGTCCACCAAGAGGATGTTGCAATTCTAAACAATACTCCACTTTTGCCAAAAGATAGATCATCGAGATAAAAAATTGAACAGAAATGCTGGAGTTAAATAATGCCATAAACCAAGTGAACCTGCCAGATAATCTGAACACAAAAGAATATACTTTTCTTTCATCAACCCATTGCATTTTCTCTAAAACTGACCACATACTAGGACACAAAACAAATCTAAGGCGATATTAAGAAAACTGAAATATCCCCTACATCCTATATAACTGTAGAAACTTTTGAACATACACACATATAGTAAAGAAATCTAAATGGAGTCACCAAATAATAGAAAAGTAAATACCCCAACTAGACATTATATAACACCAAATAAAACCTTAGTGCCAGGCATGGGTTACATCTTGTCGAGTTATTGGTCAAAGCAGCCCCGTGGAAACTCTCAAACAAATACAAGCTATTGGTCACTCTCCACAACTTGACAATAAGGCCCTATTGCTAAAGACATCACTTTCATCACAGAACACTGAAAACTCAAGAAACCCTGCAACCTATAACAGTGACCTGACTGTAAGATATACTGATGAATCAGTGATCAGTGGTACAAATGTTAGAGGAGTAACCAACCACTTTTTTTTTTTTGGTTGGAATTAAGACCCACTAAATGAGATGTAACTTGAGTATGGTCCTGACACTGCTAAAGTGGCCAAGGACCTGGGAATAGCAAGGTCATGGGCCTAGCAGAAAACCTACTACTACCACTCTAAGGGACCAGAGCAATAAAATGACTCCTAATGACATCTATACACATGGATCAGTGCCTCACTCAACTCATAGAGAATCTTCTTTGCAGTAGATGGATATTTACAAAGAAATCTACATCTTGGAAATGAGCAAAGAGAGAGAGACTTTGGATCATTTAGTACTAAATGGGATGTTTTCATCAAAGCCCTCTCTTCAAGACTCAGGGATCTAAAAGCAAAAGGAGGTGGAAAGATTCTAGGAGCCAGAGGTAATAGAGAACTCTAAGGTAATTGTCCTCTGGACACAACAGGACTGATGTACAGACAAACTCATAGAGACTACGGCAGTATGCCTAAGACCTGCCAAGGTTCAAGACAGACAGAGTACCAGTAATGAGAGGAGGAAGTAAATACTAGCTCCCATCAGTAATCTGTAATTGACACTTGCTAGGCAAAAGGAAAGTCACTTTTCTACAACAGAGGGTTAGTGGATATATCAACCACACTTTACGCCTGGTCTTATGCCTAGGACTAACTGAACAAGAATAAACTCAGTGGCATTTTGTTTCATTTTTAGCAATTTTAGGCCTTATTGGTATTTTGCTTGTTTGTTTTGGTTTTCATTTTTACATTTTTTAGTGTTTCTTATTTTTTGTTCTTTTTATTGTTTTAAAAGAGAGCCATAAATAACACAAAGTTGGGTGGGTAAGGAAAACCTGGAAGGAATCAGGTGAAGGGAAAAATATGATCAGAGTACACATAGAAATTTTTTCAACAAAATATGCTGAAGTAAACAAATAAACAGGTATATAGAAGAGAAAAAATATAACAGCAGCAGAGCAAATTAAATACTGCTGGTTGAAAGTTGTTCACTCTCTCCATATTATAAATGAAATTTTAGTGAGAACTTTTGATAAACACATGTCAAGTAAAGTCACTGAATAAACTTCTTCAATTTCTGCATTCTCGTTAAAGAAGAAAATGTGTATGAGTCTTTGTTCCTTTCCTTTCTTGCATGATCATTGTTTTCATATTCTTTGAATTATGTTCTCAGGCAGAGCTCTGAAATTTTGCTGTTTGTGCCTCTTACACAAATCTCATGGTCTCTTCTTTTCTCCTCTCAAACAGGGCCTCTCTACCCTCTCATCCTTTTGCCAGTTCAGTTGTTTATATATGTTCTTGGGCACATGCTTTAGCTTTAGAGGCTCTTGTTTTCTTGTTTCTAGAACTGCCCAGCTGAAACTACTCGCCTTTCCTCCACTGCTGGTCCCTGTCATTTCACTCTTGTACATTATTAGAAACTCAGGTGAACGCAATTAAAGAAAAGCAGTTGTATTTTCTTTCTTTTATTTCTACTAATCTTTAAAATGTGTTTGGCTTAGATATTACTCTTTTTTTATTGTTTGCTTTTTGTTTTTTGAGACAGGGTTTCTCTGTAGCTTTGGAGCCTGTCCTAGCAGATATCCGCTTGCCTCTGCCTCCCGAATGCTAGGATAAAAGGCGTGCACCACCACTGCTCGGCTTAGATATTACATCTTATATGAATATTTATCTCCTATTAGAATTGATAACCTCCAAGCACTCCATTATCTTTAGCTTTCATGCTACACAGAGGCATAAACATTATCTCATGACATTTTTTTTTTAAATTCCAAGTGCTATAGGTTCCTCCAGAGAAGAAACCAGTCTTAGAAATCTTCATATTCATTCTGGGACCTAGCACAAGAATGCTTAATAAATCAGTACTGTAGGAAGTCACAGGAATTGTAATGTCAGAGACAGGTCTGGACTTTGTGGTCTAGAACTGGCTGATATAACACACTCATAGTCAAACAGAACGGCTTTTGTTCCCATGGATTCATGCCACTCCCACATATGATTGAGGGTATGTATGATCGATCTTCATTAATATCTTTTTGTCAACTTGTCAGTGGGAGTCACAATATGATTATAGCTAGAAGCAAAGTAGAGACTGTATATTAATTACATAAATGATTCAGAGGCCAGATGTAAAAACACAAGCACTGAGAGAAAAATTTCAAGTGGGTCTAATTTATTTATAAAGTATAGTTAATGAGCTAGGTGGCAAATGCCTTTTTAATCTCAGCACTGGGAAGCAGAGGCAGGAAAATAACTAATTCAAAACTAGCTTGTACTACATAATAAGACCCTGCCTCAAAAACGAAACATTTAAATACATATACATACATAATTGATTTACTGTATAATACATTTAACTACTATTTCAATTATTAGGTAACTATAATATGAGGCAGTCTATACAACAAAAAGGGCGGCAGAGTAACAAGTTGGGAAATCTGGTTCAGTCAGGAACCTTAATATTTGTTCAATATTGAATACATGCTTCACAATGTATCTTAAATTTCCTTTTCTACAAAGCATAAAAATCACACCTATCCTACCACAAAATAAAGGGAGATATTTATAAAGACGTAAAACCAAGGTACTTTATGTATGACAGATAATCATGTAATTAAGTATCAGAGTAACAGCACAACATACCTACTGTCAGTCTGTTTTCTTGCAAGAGCTTATCACTTGAATTACCTTGTCGAATGCGTTTGGCGAATCCATGATTTTCTTCAGATTTTAATGAAGCATTTGATGTAGAACTTGTGGAGAAAAGTTTTCATTTAGTTAAGGCATTCAAAAATATTCTTAATTCATATGCTATATAAGAAATCAAATACAGAAACAATAATTGTAACATCCTGCATAAGTAACTGGAGGCACTAAAAATACTTAAAAACTAAATCTAGTTATCTGTAATTTTACTGATGCCAATATAATTTAGATAGATAGGATTATACTGGGTACAGTTCTGCAGAATATTTCCTGGGGAATGAGCACTGCTTGCTATTTACAGTGTGGAGAGACATCACAAGGGGTAAAAATCCACTGATGATAAAGATTTAAAAAAATTAAAAATATTGTTAGGAATAAAATATCACTCACAATTTCATCAGAAAAATTTAGTTTGGTAGATTTTTGAAATTTCTAGGGATTTTGACTCTAATTTTCTTTTTTTAATAAAGAAAAAAATTGACAGATAAAGTATACATGGAGAGATTTTAATTATTTTAAAACCACATTAGAACATATACACCCCTAAATATGTATATGAAATCTACTAAGTGGAAAATACCAGAGCTTATTACTTTCAAGCTCATCTATCTTTAATTGGGGAAAAAAGGAAGATTTAAGAAAAAGTAATTATGTACACATCTATCATTAATCTCTTTTAACCTTAGTTAATGGCAGGATCTAATTATTGATACCAGAGGGAATGTAACAGCGTAGTAATAGATAGTCTGTGAATAGTCAAGATACTTTATTATATTCTTTAATATTATTTCACAGTATTGGTTTCTCATATGCTAGTCTTTGACACATCTAACCCCACAAATACACAATTTATACAACTAGACATTTCAAGAAAACTTATATTTGATAATGACTGTGTTTACATCTTGAGAACATTCTTAGTATAAACACTTGCAGCATTTTAATAAAAGCATGGGAGCATGCAAAAACCCAGAAAACAATATTAATTAGTGGGAATGGGTGGTGAAATAGACGCTAATAGTTTGTTAGTCTAACAAAGTGAGCCAGATTAACAGCACAATTCAGACTGACACCGAACAGAGTATAGGAGTCCCTGTTGGCCCACAGAGCACTATTAAAAGATTGCCACTGCGTGGGGTCCTGAAAGGAAGGAATTAAACCTAAAATATACTTTGGTTTCCCCCCCACCCCCCAACATGTACCTAGGATAAACTTCTACTTTTTGCTTAAAGGAAGCAGCTTATGACTTCTGGTTGAACCATCCCACCGCCAGAAATCAGTTAGTTCTCTTTTGTGCATGGGAAATGATTTTGTAAAGTAAGTGCTTCTGAAACCAACTTCTGCTTATTCCATGGCAGTTCTAAACATGTCTACTAAGTAGGTAGCACATATGCCATGGATACACTGGACAAGGTATTGCTGAGATATACTACTTAGAATGGTAGGAAATAAGACTCAAATTGTTAATTTCTGGAACTTTTAATTTTTCAAATCTTGTTTTACTGTTGGCTTCTGAAACAGAGAGCAAAAGTATGAGTTGAGGGGACTACTACTGTATCACTGTTTAAGTGCCACAGAGAGACACATTCAGACAAAAAAAATCAATTCATCTATATGCTTCAAGGTTCTTTTGTCCCATGTTTTGGAGGGTAAGAGAAGATTCTAAATACACTCATGAGAAAATACTTCCTGTAGTATGAATTAACTATGCTATTTGTAAATTTGTGTCCTGTGGCCTAAATAAGAAATTTAGAAGTATTAACTTTAGCTGTTATACTTTTCTCTATATACTATTGGAAAGAAAAAGGGGTAGAAAAAATCAGATCATTTCATATTTAGTATGTCTTGTTATGGTACCCATGATACACCATACAACTTAGGCTATTGTCGTTAACACGTGTGTGGTTTGTAGTACTTTTTCAAACTGGTGATTTAAGGGCCTTTGTCCATTTTAGAAAACTCTTAGCCAGTATCTTATCAAATACTGTTTTTATCTATTCTTTCTTTTCTTCAGGAGAATGAAAACACGTATTTCCAGGTTTAAAAATGTAGGGTTCTGTACGTCTCCTCTGTGCTCCTGTTCTCTTTGTTTCTTCTTTTATCGGTTTAAGCAATTTTCTATGCACCTACCCTCCGGCTCATTAATATTCTCTTTTGTTGTGACTAATCCATTAAACTGGTTGGTTGGTTGGTTGAGCTATGAATTTCAGTAAAACCCCATTTTTGTGGTTCTAGGATATCTGTGATTAATTTTAACAGAATCTTTGGTGAATCTTACACCTTAGCTAATCTGCTGAAATGAATCACGCTTACAATCAATAGTTCCTATTTGTTCATCCTTATTATCAATGGATCATTGCTTCTCTGATTGCTTTTCCTTCTTTAAGTCTTTTGGTTATGCGTCTTGACATTCCATAATTTTGTTTTAAAATCATGTATGGATATCTGCAAAGGTTCCAGAAAGCATGCTCTAGTGGTTTTAAATTTTAGTTTAGAAGAATATGTAATTAGAAAAATTACAAGAATTTAAGCAAAGAGTGGTTGGTCCAAGATTTCTTTTATGTTTTTCAGAATTCGTTTGTTTCTAGTTTATCCTATCCTTAGGGCACAACACCTTGATAATTTCAAATAAAATCCTGGGGTGTTTAAAAGGCCCCCTTCTTCCATAGTTTTTGATCCTGAACCTTTGTATCCCTGAATGTCAAGCTCTGCTTAACACAGTGGTCTTTCAGCAGCTACTTTCAGCTGGGTTCTCAACAGCACTTAGAAGGCAAGCCTTAAAAGAAATGGCTGCACAGAACAACCCTAGTGAGAACTGTGAATGACTTAAAGTGTCTTTCATTTGGCCTCCAGCCTTATGTCATGAACTGGCAAGTCCTATAATAATGGGACTACAAAAACTAAGGCCTGGTTCCTGTAGCATGTTGCTTTCTTGGATGTTACATTCTCAAGTCCTGGTTACCACGATTGTTTTTATAATAAGCTCTTAGTCATATTTTTAATACAACTTTTAATAAGCTGTTAGTTGTATTTTATTTAGCTGCTATAATTCAAAAACAATTTTAATTATTCTTGCTTGGTGGCTTGTAACTGACATAAGTTACAACGTCATGGCCAGAGATAGCAGACTTCTCGCTATACATTATAATTGGTATGCATCAAAATCCACTAAAATAACTGAACTCTAGGAGCAAAGAAATCCAGGATAAATATGCAAACAAGTAAACAATTGTCGTCAAAAGAAAAGTAAGAGTTAAATGACAGTTTGGAAGCTAGAGGACTTTTCAAATCATTTTTAGTAACCTAACAATGGGATACTTCATATAAATGAGGTGAAATCTCGGGCTTCACTCATATTTCCTTTCAATAACATAAATCCAGGGCTTCATGAGCACTTACTTAGCCTAGATAGAATTAAATAAAAACTGAGAGTATCACAATAATTGAAAGTTGTGGTAACTGAGAGTCTAAAGATGATCTTCTATAGAGACTGAAACAGTTGGCGCTTCATCATACCTTGTTAACTTCCTTTTCCTCTTGGCAGCAGCAGTCATAGCCATGTAGGACGGCACACTTGTTGATACAGGCCTAGACTCCTTAGTTGAAAATAAGGAAGATTCATGCCTGGGCATTAAGAATGAAGAATTAGAAGAGAATAAGTTTGATTTACACAGAGAAATCAGGAAATCATTGCTATTAATACATATAGAAAGATATTCCTCTATATAAAAAGTTCCCTTGATTGAATTCTCTATTTTAACAATACCAGTGATGATGTCAAACATTTCTGTATTTCTCACAGAAAAAAAAATAGTACAGGTATTTTTCCTCTCATGTTTAGATTGGATGGATGTAATTATGCAGTCGAATGCTTGCTTAGATGACATTCAGTCAATAACACATTGGATATTGGGCTACACTGAATTCTGTATATTCCTTAAGTGAGGCATTGATGACTAGAAGCATGGTAGTCCTTCATTGATGGCTTAGGCCACACAGCATCAGAAAAGGAACACAGATGAAATATATCTTAAGGTCTTTTCTAGTTTAAGGTCACTAGACAAAGGATATAAAATTTGATTTAAAAAAGTGGTTAGTATACCCATACTCAATTTATCTGTAATAAATAAGCAACTTTTATAACAAGGGGAGGGATACTTGATCTATGAAATAAACCTCCAATATAAACAAAGAAGAGGAAGGACATTAACAGTTTCAAAGGCTTGGGGAAAAAAAGAATTGTAAAGTATTCTGTTTTTGTACCTGGGTAAACTGCTTTTGCTGTTTGGTAGTGATTCTGGTTCAGGCAATGTATTCTTCAGACTCCTGATATCATCACATATAGTTAATGATGAGTCTGCATTCTGTTTACACTCTGTTCTCCCATTGAGAGGAGAATCTACTTCACATGGCATTTTCAAAGATCTATCGTTGGCTATGCTTGTAGTATGTGACAAAGGTCTTACTAAGGCTGGAGATGGGGTTTGAAGAGATTTTCTGCAGTCCTCTGGGGTGTAAACAATAGGCTGAAGTTCCTTGCTAAAAGAATCGTTGAGCTGTGAACTTTCAGACAGTGGAGACTTCTGAGTATGTTTTACTTTCAAGGAGGAAGACAATAATTTTCTTCTGGTTCTTTTTTGTGGAGTAGTATCAAACAAATTAGGTTCACTTGAGGATGTGCCTGTTCAATAAAATTATAAAATTAAAAAGTTCAATAATGTGGCTTCAATAGCTGGAATAATTGCAATAATTAAGGAAATAAATTGCAATAATTAAGAAAATAAAATCACTAATAACATATATACCATTTGTTAGAAATCTGAAAGAGAATAACTAAGTAGGAAATAAATAAAATATGGTTATTTATTAACAACTTTAATAGTACATTTACCGAATAGATTTAAGAGTATAAATTCTTACTGTCAATAGTAACATATGCATAGCTACATAGGTATAGCCATCTTTAAGTACTGAGCAATCAAAAAATCAAATTTCCAACCACTTCTGACAATTCACAAGCAATTTCCAGCATTCATGTTTGTCATAGGGTTAAGAACAAATATTTACTGTTTGTAGTTACATATATGAATACTTATCCAACTATCAAATAACACCTGCTTAATAGGAGTAAGTGGCTGTATTGTCTAGATAAGAAAGCAATCCCCAAGAAAACCTCATTTTTCCTTTCTATTTGTCAGCACCTCCATGAAGTCTGTTTTAAAAATACTTACAACTAGGACAGTTGTGACTGTATAATCCTTCTAACTCAAATCTTTTAGTAATCTTTAATGGAAACACACTAAGGTAATTTTTAGTGGTTGATTCAAAATTAAGAAAACAAATTGTTCTGGTAAAACTTAAAGTGAATTCTCAGAGTCCTAGAAATGCTCTCACCATTTAAGTATACAAATGTTTACCAAATGTCTTATATTAATGTCCAAAATAACAGAATATAAGAGTATAATTCATAAATTCTAATATATTTATCTTACATTTAACATTCTGCCTGCTTTATTGCTATGACCTTCAAGAGACCTGACATGAAGTATATGAGCTTAGCATAACTTCTCGTAGAAAATTATGTGTTATTTCCATGTATTTTTAAAGTCAGACAGAAAAGCTCCCAATTGATGTTACATTTGCTTTATTAGTTAATACTACTTAAATGCAGGTAGAAGCACCTATGTATTTCAGTAAGGCAATTCACAACTCCTGCTCAGTTAAAAATACACGTATGACAATTACCAGATGTATGTGCATTATTATTATTATGATAGTTGACAATTACCCTCTGGGAAACACAATCTAAAAACAGGAAGAAATAATGATCTCCATTCTACTAAGGAATTTGACTTTTCTGAGAACTAGATAAATGAGATCCAGATCTTAAAATAATTTTCCACTCCCTTTTACATGACATTTGTCAAATTTTCCATTACCAGATATTTTTATACTAATGCTGCAGTGTAAAGACAGTCACTCTTCTCCACTGTGCTGCTACCACCAATTTGGTGGCTAATAATAGCTAGAAGATTAACTTCTTTTCCCGTGAGAGACACAGGGGTATAGAAGACAGAAAACTATATTGAGGATAGAGAACTGAGTTGGGAGTCAGGAGACTTGAATTCTATTTCTGATTTTACCAAAGACCCAGTGAGTGACCTTGGGCAACTCACTTTAAGTAGTGCGCACATTAATACCTTGTTGAAAAGTGGAGACGACATCATTGATAGAAAAAGGATTTTCTAGGATTAGATGATAGAAACATTTAGGGTTCAATGAAAAGATCTGGAAATAAAAAAGTGCTTCAAATTAAAGAATTAAAATTTTAACAAGTGGGTAGTTTATTTTCCAATACTCTATCAATAATCAATTCATAGTTATATCTAAAACAATACATTTCAAACAATTCCTTTCAAATGATATAAAGTTTATCAAGATTGATCATAAATTAAAATATAAATCAAATTAATTAATTGTTGAAATAAGAACATAAATGTGTTACTTGTCATGTAAGCATAGTAACATACAAAACTTAGAAAAATGGTACAGAAAATTTCAAGGGGGTGGTGACAGCCATAGTCACTACTTTTCTTCTATATAACTAACGGGAATAATCTTTGGAGTGGTAATCTGGCAACTGAATATAACGGAGAACTACTTTTTTCCTACAGCAAGTAGTATATGAAATGAGAATCTTCCATAAGACACTGAAAAGACAGCCACCTGTCTTCTGGGATAATCTAAACATAGACTTAACATCAAACAATATATGTCCAGAGTAATAACCGGTTAGAGAAAGAAATAATAACTTCATAATGATTTATCTTTAGCTATAATTTTACACTATGAAATGCTGAGTTGGAGGAGAGACATGCTGGTATATTAAATAGGGAATTATACTGATTGTTGTGCATGGCGTGGAAAACATCCTACAAATATACAAAATGTATATCATAGAGCTTTTCTTACCAGTTTTCAATTTATTTATTTAGATAAAATAGTGAGGGGGTAGATGGTCAATTTAAAACTGCCCAGGTAGAATACCTGATAAGAAAGGTTTAAAAGACAGTAGAAGCAAAACCAATATTCAAACAGTTCCACAAAAATTCAACACACCGTAACTATACACAAGGTTATGACCCCACTTAGCAAAAACTTAAAACACATAAGATATGTCATTTCATTTCAAAGAAGCTTTCTAAAATATGATTTCCTTTTATCTAAATTTGACTCTCTAGGAAGGTACAAGTGGAACATGTAAGGTTAAGGTTACTACAATCTATACGCTCTAAGATCCACTGAATATGCTAGGCCTGTGTTTACAAAGAAGATTTGCTGTACTTTTCCATTAGAAGAAAGGGGTATACTGTAAATTTCCAGAAGAGCTGGTTTGGGGCAGATGTACCTAATTCAGCCTGAGAAAATGTTATCTACCAAGTGGAGATAGCTCTATTTATCAAGATTCCATAATTCTCAAACTTAGACTATAGAAGTGGTAACAAGGAACCTGGTGTAATAGTGGACCAGATATCATGGGAGTAATCAGTGAGTTTCTGATTGGACTGAAGGCCCACTCTGGGATGAAACCCATACCTGGAACCATTCTTGGCCAAGAACTTCTGACAAGACAGGCCAATGTCCTAGGGGAAAGTCCAGTACTGTTATTCTGCTAAAAGCACACAGTATTAAATCAACTCCTAATGACATAGTTATACCAAAGATAAACATATCTTTAAACTCTAATTTGTAGTAGTATGATTAACACAGAGACCTACAATTGGCCAAGATGCAGACAATAAGAAATGGTAGAATGCTCAGTTTTAAGGGGGATATATACCCAGCATCCATTTTCCTGAGGCTCAGGGATCACTGTAGAAGGGGAGGTGTGGAAATAGTGCAAGAGCAAGAGGCCATGGGTAACTACAAGGAAACACTGTCTTCTAGACATGGCAGGGTAGGTGCACGTATAAACAGTTGTGACAACAGGCACAAAAACCTGTGTACGCTGAAACCAGAGTAATACCCAGCATGGAAGAGGAGTTAAGTACAACTCACTCCCACCACCACATCAGCTGTCGAACCCTTGGCAATTGTTAGCTGCTAGGATAGGGAGAGAACATTTTCTCTACTACTACTACTACTGCTACTGCTACTGCTACTGCTACTACTACCTACTACTGCTACTACTACTACTACCTACTACTGCTACTACTACTACTACTACCTACTACTGCTACTACTACTACTACTACTCTACTACTACTACTACTACTACTCCTACTCCTCTACTCTAATTCTATAGCTCCTTGTTAAGTTGACCACACTCCAGTGGAACTCAAGCTGAAGATTATATGGGCAATACATACCGGTCTTAAAGGGTTAAAAAGAGGGGAGACTCAAAGTTGGGTGGGTGGGGCTGAAGTAGATCTGGAAGAATTTGGTGTAGGGGAAATGAACATGATCAAAAACACATTGCATGGAACTCTCAAAGAAGTAATGTACATATACATATTTTCATAATAGTCCAGAATGTAAAATATTGGATGAATCACACCATAAGTATTTGACATCTATGTATTTGTGCAGCACTATGCAATTTAGACACTCATCGAAAGGGATCAAGTACAGTTTCCAGCACCCACTTCAGGTGTCTCACAACCACCTGTGACTACAGCTATGGGTCTTGATGCTCTGTTCCTGCACACATCCACACACAGACATATATAAATACTCATAATTAAAATTAAAAGTAAAATCTTAAAATTTTTAGAAGGTTATGAGTAATATTTAATGACTGGTGAATGAAAAAGTAAAGTACTTATCCGCTATTCTCCCGTTCTCTCAATTTTCTGGGATTTGTTTTTAAAAGAATATGAAGAAATAATGTAGGTATAACAAAGCAACATGTTGGCAAATTTTGCTTTGAAAAATGAACTATAGGAGTCTGATGAAAAAATACATTAAGGATATCTTGATGAAAATCCCTGAATATGGCACAAAAGAAATACCTAAACACGTACAGATTAGCTGTATATCTCATGACATTATTCACATCTACCGATCATAAACTTGCTTTACCATTTGTATATTTCAAAAATTTCAATTCTCTAGAAAGTGTATCTCAGCTGAAATACTTTCAGAATGTAGAATAAACTTTTTCATCTTCCTACAAGTAGTTTGAATAAACATTAGTATATTACTGCTTTGAAAAGTTTTTAATCTTTTATTAATATTTTCCTTTTATTTCTTCAATTAAGTTATACATTTTAGTAATTATATATGATGCTTTGTAACACAGCCAAATATATTCACTTTTCAACCTGATACTGCTAAAACAATCAGTTAGATCCAGGACAAAAGGTGGTAATATAAGTGAGCTAAATCTCCTCATAATACATCCCTCATAAATACAAATTATAATACTTAAATATAGATGAATCAAGAATAGCATGTAAGCATATTATTTAGAAACAATGGATAAATATCAAATGTTGTTATAAGCTATACGACATATATTTCAGTAAACAAACAGAAACAAAACATTGTTTTGCTATTTTCCTTGAGTAGCTTTTAAAAAATATAAATAAAATTGCTATGGTTTATTTTATCTTTTATTTATGTGTCTCTGTGTGGGTATGTGCCTGTGTATGCAGGTGCCCACAGTGGCCAGAGAGGGATTTGGATTCACTGGAGTTGGAGTTACAGGAGGCTGTGAGACTTCTGACATTGGTGCTGAGAAACAAGTTCAGGTCATTAGCAAGGATAGTATGCAATCTTGGCTGTGAGCCCCCTTACCAGCCTCTCAAAGTGAAACGTGTTAAGTGATTATCTTAGTAATTATAAGAACTATTGCTTAATACATTATTAACGAGAAGTCTATCTTAATAATTTTAAACCAAATGTCTAGTTCTGTTTAATCCTTACTATAGAAGAAAAGAAACTTGAATTCACAGAGATGTTTCCGCCTAGCAAAATACCTGAAAGTCTTGAAGGTCACAAGTTCAAGGTTGCTCTTGGGTACAGAAGCTACCTTCAGATTCTTGAGACCTCCACCTTCAAAAAACTAAAACTACCTTACTTAGCTACTCCACCAAAACAGTCCTAACTACTAAACTTAGGAACAGTCTTCCTGTCCACCATGAGCCCCAACCTAAACAAAAGCAACAACAATAAAAACTAAAGTAATAACGTAATTATTTCCATGATTTAGGACTTTTATCAGCTTTCACATTCCTTAGTCATGGGAATAATATGGTTTAGTACTATTTTTCACTGACTCTTCTAACTAGAGGGGTAGTCTGATTAATTGCAGACCACCAGAAAAGTCACATTGGTTACAATTTCAGGATGAGAATTTCGTATTAGACAATCTCAGTGTTCATTAAAACTTTCTTATTTAATACTTTGCTGCTCAGTAGTAAGACAACTGACAGACTCCAACTCACACTGTCAATAATATTTCTAGTTTATCTGGGATTTACCAGGGGGAAGCTCGAGGAAAGAAATAGAGGAACATGAAATAATGACAATAGGATTAATATAATAACTTACATAAGTAAAATTACCTCCACAGACCCCAAAACTATGAACAAAAATACTGCACTACTTGCATGGTAGTATATAGAAACAGCATTTCTTGACTATTATTAGGAAAGAAAGTAGTGTATTAACAATGGCTATCTTTATAACTTAAAATTGGGCAACTTTAAAAATTTGCATTTATGAAGCCCTGGGTTCCCAGCACTACAAACTTCCCTAAACCTATAAGGCCTACTAAAATATGAATAAACAATAGAAAAAATATAATATATAACATATTTAGCCATGTTTAGGAGTCATGTATGCATAATATGTATCTCTTTTAAGATATGTACAGGTATGTATACTTGGTAATAATCAGAGAAAAACAAGAGAAAAGATAACACAATTAGGTAAATCAAATTAGACAATCAATTCAGAACTAATTACATTAGAAAAACAGTACATAACAATTTTCACTTTCATTTATTCATTTAGGAAGGTACATTATACAATTTTATTAGACAATAATTTGATGACTATCAAATGCTTTAAAAACATACACACTACCTGACCTACCTATTATTCTTTTAGGGATACAGTCTAAGATATGATTAGACAACTTGTAACACATATGTACAGAGAATTTAGTGGTTTACTTACCAGAAGAATGAGGTAAAAACAAACCCAGTGTTTCTTAGTATATTATTAGATGACTATAACACGTAGTAATCAGTAGAAAGTTAGCGGTTGGGGTGTAGTTTAGCATCTGAATGCTTGTTTGCATGCACAGGGGTCTGTGTTCAATCTTTAATACCACAAAATAAGTGACTTAAATTCATGTGGTTCAGCCGGGCAGTGGTGGGGCACACCTTTAATCCCAGTACGGGAGGCAGAGGCAGGCGGATCTCTGTGAGTATTTATTGGTAACAAAACCCCAAAACAAGCCCGCTGTCTTAATCCAAAGGTTAATACAGTGAAGGAAGCAAACTTACAAATGAATTACTGACATAGTTCCCAACTCTTACAGTTTGCTGGGGACAAGAAGGCAAGCTACAGCTATACCAACACTAAGACTTTAGCAAAGGGAGTTTCATAAAAAGAGTACAGTTTTCATTAGAGTTTTACTGTAGAGAAAGACTCAGTAGGTCAGGGTGTGGGAAGGAGAAAATGGGAGCAGCATCTGGGACTGAAAAAAAAACCTTGGAAACTGCAGAGGCATGGCTCAGAAAGCCTGCTGGAAGGAAGGCTGGTACCACTGCCTGTGGCTTGGCGACGGCTCCGTCTTTACTGGAAGAGTGTTTGGTGGTAGATGTGGATTAGACTTACAGGAGAGATTAGAAAAATGAGAACCAGTTTATACATCACCACAATTACTCATTCCTTACATCAAAGTTTCTCAGAATGTTCTAAAATAAATTGTGTTAAGAAACAAAGAACATTCTTTTCGCTTTCTCTTTATTAAATACTTAATACACAAATACTGTCAATTCATATGGTTCCTTATGCAGAGGGACAATAAATTTTATTTTTTAGCTTACTGAAATATTTCACAGGTGGTTCCTTTAAATAAGGAGACACGATCATTTGTCACTAATAAGTTTAAAATCCTTCTCTTAAAAATTGGGCAGGCCTTCTGGGTCATTGTTCAATGTGCCAAATTACATGTTCTGAGTGATCTTACCCAGAGGAACCGATTTATCATAAGCTTACGGTTGCAAACGTTAAGAGATTTAGTATAGAACTGTACATTAGTATAAAGCAGAATGCAGTAGTTAGCAAACATGAGTCACAGGCTAAAAAGCTGGCTGTATGTGACAGGGAGACATTGATGAATAAGATTAGCTCTAACTGATATTTGGTACAAAACGATGGCAAGGATTCTTCCTTTGCTAGCACCTCTGCTAATGCATGTAAGAGAAGGTATTCTGGGAACCAAAGCAAGATAAAAAACTAGAGGGTAAAGTTCTAGAGGGAAATCAAAGTATAATATATGTATTTCTATGAATACTTCTGGCTACAAATAATTGATACAATTATTGTACTAATCATATATCTCGATTCTTTTCCTCAAATTGGCGACTCAAAATATTCATGGAAGCCAGTCACACA
Organism: Ellobius talpinus; assembly: GCA_001685095.1. Lineage (NCBI taxonomy): Eukaryota > Metazoa > Chordata > Mammalia > Rodentia > Cricetidae > Ellobius > Ellobius talpinus. The sequence continues at coordinate 23,719 of LOJH01002275.1, read as the reverse complement.
GGTAAATAAATTAAAAATTTTAAGAGATATGTATGTACCCATGCACAGTGGTACACATTTAATTGGCCAAATGGGAGCTAACACAGAAATCTGAGGGCTTCCCTGGGCTACCCTGTGAGTGCAATGGCAGTTTGGGCAACTTACTGGGGCATCCTATCTCAAAAATGCTTCAACAACAGATGGACAATTAACACCGACCCTTCCCAAAAGCAAGAAAACAAGAAACAAGGGGACCTGTGGAGGTTTGTAAGTGGTAACATAATTACCTAGTATATTCAGGGCCCTGGGTTAAAATAGTACTGAAAAACAAAACAAAACACTCACACAAATAAAAGTTAAGGTGCTATCAAAGAAGCAATACCATTGTGGCTATATATTACTAACTTCTATAAAGAAAATATCAATTAGAAACAAAATATTACAAACAATATAATTTTACACATACTTAAGAATTATTACAGTGGTTTATGAAAATACAGTAGTTAAGAGTTGTCAACCAAAACCCTTTGACCTTTCCCTCTGTGTAAAATGGTAGAAAACATGATTTCTACTCGGTTTTATTCTCACAGCACCTGTACATATTTAAGATGTTAAAAAAGGCAAAGGATCTTTACAGACATATTTATGGTTATATGTGAATAAGTAAACACTGTCATAATGTACTTGGAGAGCAAGAGGCAAATGCAATGTATTTAGGGCCCTGAATATAACTTCTGCTTATTGGTAATGACTAAAAGTGGGAAAAATATGGAAGATTTAACGATAAATATTTCTGCTCCCATCCATTTGTCATTTGAAGATTATAAAGATTTTGTATTTTTTACATATTTCCTTGTAGGCAAACTCTTGTAGGGGAGATCTGAGCTGACAGAGGAAGGCTGCATTCACTAAGAGCATCTGTACTGTGAGAGACTGACTGGCTTCTACTAGCGTTTTTCCTTTTATTGTGCTTTAAGATCAAAGCACGGACAGAGGAAAAAAGAAAACAAACCAGAGAGAAAGGTTAGAGACAGAAATAATACAAACTGTGAGTTTCCAGATGGGTAATGAGGAAGTCTTGACTTTTCATTTAATGTCAAAATTTTATCAATTCCATAAATAAACCTTGCCCGTCAGTACGCTCAGTTCTCTGTGAGTGAGCTTTCTGTTTTAAGACCCAAGATAGGTGTACACTTTACTCTATAGACATACAAACTTAAAGATTTAAAGTTACAGATCTAGCCCTAAAGTTTAAAGTACTGATATTGGCACAGTACTGACATTTTAACAATGAAAGAAATTATTTTTTCCTGAATAAGAAATAATGTTTATTAATACAGAGCAAAAATGTTAAGAGTAGCCTGCATAATAAAAATATAAAATATCTACAGATAGTCATGTGTGGTAGCGCATGCACCTAAATCCTAGCACTCAGGAGGAACAGCCAAGTGGGCCTCTGAATATAAGGCCAGGCAAAGCTTACAGTCAGTGATGCCCTGTCTCAACAAATAAACAAATAAACAAGCCCTAAGGATATCTTTAATAAAAAATGGAGAAAAATGAAGAAAATGCTCAAGCTGCTGAGGATATGGGCAAACAGAGAAAATCTGGTAGTAAAAAAGAATGAAGACTAAGCTATGAATTTTGAAATAGAGTTTTTCCTTAGAACTGAAAAATAATTAGTTTAACATTCAGCTTCTAGGTGTTACAACAAAAGCCATTTCAAAACAATGAATAACGAAGAGGAACTAGAATTACTATAAATAAACTCTACAACAAAACAATAGAAAAACAGCTACCAGGGCTGGAGAGATGGCTCAGTGTTAAGAGCAAGGGCTGCTCTTTCAGAGGATCTGAGTTTAATTCCCAGCATATGGCCGTTCACCAATGCCTACAACTCTAGTTTCAGGGGATGATACCCTCAGACAAATGTGCACATAAAAATAAACAACAAAAAACCAGTTACCTGCTCTAAAGAGTAGAGATTTCAATAATAAAATCACAAGTGCCTACACTTAATATATGTAAAACAAAGGTACCTACAAACATCTACACAATTTATGGATGGGAAATGATTACAAGAGCATTGAGGAAAAAATTAAGTAAAATTTTAGCACCCAAAAGGTACCATCAACACCTCAAAGTTAAAGGCAAGGGATAAAATATACGAAAGAGCTAATATCCCATAGTTTTTGCAACCAGTCCAACAGCTTTAAATACTATGTAAATGTTATTGATCATCAAAGCTAGAGTTAATCATAACTTTCTCATGAATTTCATATTCTTAACTGCCTACAAGGACATCTCCATTTTGGATATACCTTAAGGCAAATTTAACTAGCCCCATACTAAATTTCTACATATATATAAACTAGTTTGTCTCTGAAAACCTATTCCAGGTGATGTCTTTTCCAACCCCTTTAACATGAACACATTCTTTCAGATGTCAAGTTTAAAAATCTTATGGGCCATACTATTGTCTCAGTAATTGAGGCAACTTCATCTTTACTTGATAGTATAATAGTCTCATAATTGTCCAGCCTTTCCTTATCATAACATATTCCCAACATTGTAGATACCCAACTCACAGCACACAGCCAAGCCAACCATTTACACTCAGATCATGCTATACATCCCCATGTCATGCAGAATAAAAGAGTAACTCTTAATAATAACACTGTGTGATTTGCCTTCTCTTTAATCTGATTCTAGCATTTACCTTCCTTTGTCAAGAGTTGTGTTTCATGCTTGCCTTTCTCGGAACAACTCAGACAAATTTCCAAGTTATGATTTAGCATGGCTTATTCCCCTTACTTGTAAAACAGTATAGATACTCCCGCTGTACCCTTATTATGCTTGTAAAAATAGCAAATTATCTGCAATCTACTTCTAAACTCTGTTTAATTGAAGTACATTCTCTTTCCTTATCAGTGGGTCAGTTCAATGAAGAAGGAGCTTATTTTGCACTGTGATGTACTTTTTCCTTTTAAAATATATATTTGAGACAATTACATCTCTCCCTTTCCTTTCCTATTCCCAAATGCTCCCATGTACTGCCCCTGTTCTCTTCAAATTCATGTTCTCCATATTTCTAATTGTTATTGTGTCTCTGTTTGTATGTCTACGTGCATATTCCTAAGTATATAAATATTTTCTAATTACTTTATATCTAGTAATTCAGTATTATTGATGAATAAACAAATATTCTCATACTTAGGTGCCTGTTAATAAACATTTTACTGAAATGATTAGTAGGTAATTCACAGAAAAAAATAAGTTTTATTTCATTGCTGACAAATATAGTCTGTGCAAGTACATTGTAACTGAGACATGGGGTTTAAAATAAGGAATAATAACCTTTAATAGCAGGTAGTTGGTAGTTCTCAGTCTTTGCGTTAAAACCCCGCTTCCTTTCCAATATCTTGAACTCATTATAAAGAAAGAGGCAAGTGCAGGAGATGAATATATACTTTAAGTGTTGCTTTCTAAATATCTCACCTTGGTAAATTCTAATGATAATAATGCTTCATTAAAATAAAAATGATAATAAATGTACATTCACATATTCAAGAGTGAGAAGAGGGGAGAATGAAATGGGGAGAGACTTTCAAATAATATATCTAATTCCTGTCACCTTAATATAACCCTGTCTTGAAAAATCAAAAAAAAAAATAGAGAGCCCCCACCCAAATACTAACAAGGCCTGGTTCTGCTTAGCTCCTGAGATCAGGCAAGACGGAGTGCATTCAGAGAGATAGAACATGAGTTGCATGGGTAGTGAGGTAGACAGGACCTGGGAGAAACTGCAGGTGGAAAAAGAATCTGATCAATACATTGCATGTAAATGTTTTTCAGCTTCTGCTAGTAAAATAGGTATAGCTAATCCAAACAAATCTTTCTTCTGAAGACAACTAAAAATCTGTACGAAGTGAAAACATCAGTTTGAAAGCACCTAATTGTTTACAAAACTGTTGAGAGCCACATGTAAAACGAGAAGCAGGAAGCTTAGGATGGTCATGTCTAAAATTAAAGCTAATTTTTCTTTAAGGCTATTTGCTAGCTGTTGAAATCTGGTTTCTGTTCCCGTGATAATTACTGACCAAAGCAGCTTAGGGAGAAAGGGCTTACTTTAGCCTACAGTATATAAAGTCCACCATCTATCAAAGTCAGGACAAGAGCTTAAGACAGGAACCTGGATACAAGACCTGAAGCAGAACTCATAGATGGACACTGCTTATTGGCTTGCTCACTACTTCTGTTCAGTCAGATTTCTTAAACAACCTACTGTGGGCTGGGCCCTCCTCCATCAATAAGAAAGCAAGAAAATGCCCTTACAGACATATCCATAGGTCAATCTGATAGATGCTGTTTCTCGGTAATGGGTCCCTCTTCCAAGGTATATCAAGTTGATAACCAAAAGAGACATTTTAGCATTGCCCGAGGAAGTGACACTGGGAGCACTTGGGAGTGAGAGGTAACAAAGCTTCAGGATGCCAGGTCACTAGACAATTCTCCACAATGGACTACATCCATGTAAAAATGCAGAACGTCTAAGGATTTGATAAAGCACTGTGTGCAGTGGTATAAACTCATAATCCAACACTCAGGAGACAGAGGCAGGAGGATTTCAAGTTTGAGGCTAGCTTTGGCTTCAAGTTGCAGGCCAGTATGAATTATATAGTCAAGACTGTATAAGTAACAAATTCCTGGGGCTAGAGAGATGGCTGCTCTTCCAGAAGACCAGGATTCAATTCTCAGCAACCACATGGCAGCTTACAACTGTCTGTAACTCCAGTTCCAGGGGATCCAACACCTTTCCTCAGACACACATGCAAGCAAAACACCAATGTATATAAAATAAGAATAAATTAAAAAAGACAATTAAGTTTTCAATCTTCAAAAAAGGGAAAGAAACAAATTCCCCTTAAAATTCCAAATAACACACCCAAAGACATATAATAAATGATGCAGCAATGCTATCAGCAATCCAAATAGTAACAAATTATAAAAGCATGTGTTACTGTTCTGGTTTACAGAAAGATTAAACATGAACTTTAGTTAATAAGTACTAGGTACAGGTATTGTATCCTTTATACAAAACACCAGAGACAATAATTTAAATTATATATATATATATTTTAATTTGGGATATTTGTATAGACGTATGTAACTTGAAGATACAAATTGAAACAAAATCCAAAACTTCTGATTGTCACATTGGTTCTCAGTTTCCATTTTGAGGCATCTGGGATTTTAGGTATCTACACAGGAAACTTTTACTTTTGGGGACTCAAAATTTTCAAAGTACTTATGCTGAAAAAATTATTTTTGTTTTCTAATCTAGTAAATCAGTTTCTAGGAAAGCACAGATTCAAATACACACAGCTATGGTTTGAATATAAAATGTCTCTCGCAGGCACATGTGTTAAACCAGCAGTAGGTGCCGTTTTGGGAGGTTTTAGAAACTTTTGGAGGTTGGACATCACAGGAAGAGGTGAGGGCGTAAATTACAAGGTTATACCTGAACCCCAGTGCTCCACCCCCTATTTTCTGCTCCCTGTCTGCCAACTCCTCCACAATGTGCTCCTGCTCATAGCATGGTCTGCCCACGTGACCATGGACTGAATCTTTTGCAAAATCTTAGATCAAAATAAAACTTTTCTCAGGTATCTGGTTAGAACAATGCAAATTCTGAGTAACACACATAGGCATAATCTCTAATGCACTATTCAACAGAATACTGATTAAATTACTGCAAATTTATTTTGTAGGCTCTCAAATGAGGTAAATTTCTGATGTAGGTATACTTAAACTGTTTACAGAAAACTCAGGAACCGAGAAAACTTGCAGACCAAATGTAATGTGCTAGCATTCATGTGGAACCTAACAAATAGCTAGGCTTACCCAATAAAAACATATTTGTGTAATAAACCCAGAGAGCTCAAGGGAAGGCAGAATGTGCAAGTGAGAGAGAGCATATAAAGATGACCAAATTGGTAATATCGGTTATCTCAACAACAGGGCATTCTGCTTGTTAATCTACATTGCTAAAAAGTGTCATTTTAGATTTTAGGCTAGTTTTGTAATGAAAATATCTTAGGCACAATTTGTTAGAAAAATGAGAGAAAACTAATATGTCAAAAGAAAAATACTAAATTCAATAGTATTGATTTTAAGGTTAGATAATAGAATATAATATTATTTATTATAAGCTTTGGTCTTTAGTTGAAGTTGAATTTAAATAAGAATGAGAATTAAATGAGACTGCTAGTTATTCAGAACATCAGTATATACATGCTTATAGGGCCTGGGAGATTCTTGTTAATTAAAATTACTTAGAAGCTAGTTTCTTTGATAGTGGTCATCAAATAACTAAATCTACTGAAAAGAAATCAACTGTTCTGTAGATTGGAATATAAATAGTCTCCTCAGAAATAATGCTACCACTAACTAAGTAAAATAAAAAGTTGTACTTACAACAAGGAATAGACTGAATGGGTCCAAGCTGTGGGAAGGTCATAAGTAGGGAAATCCCTGGAAGATTACTTTGGTTTGAATGTTCCATGGTTTGGTCCGCCCAAGCCACCACCTTCTTCCTCTCCACCAAACGCTCAATATCTTCGAAGTCAGAATCAAAAGCAGCCTTTGACAGATCAGTTTCTTTCGTCATGCAATACTTTTCCCTTAAGGCTGGAAGTAAAGCATTCAACACTCTATGAAGAGAAGATGACAAGAAAAAGAAACACAAAGTTGTAAAGACACTATTACTGTTCTATTGCACAACAGGCAAAGTATTATAATATCATTAAAATGCTTTCTTTCATAATATTACTTGGCAAATTCTCTAGTGAAGCCTGAACCAGTATAGGTGAGGTCAAACTGTCCTTTCCTAAGACTATCTCTGTCCCTCTTTCCCTTAGTAACCACGTAAACATCAATATTAAAATCTTTTCATAATTCAAATTTGCTTTGTAAAAAAATGTGATTTCACCCAAAAAGCTCAACATATACTTAATACATTCAGTATAAAGAGAATCCTGGATGGGAATCAGGAAAACAAGGCTCCATTAGTAGTCTCAGGAGCATCTGTGTGACCCTGAGGTTATAACTGACTCGAACACTGCCATCTTACAAGTCCTCAAGTTCTCTCTGCCACTTTTTTGATCACGACTCACCTACGGCTTCTTGATAGGCATTGCATCAATATAAAACTCATTGTGGTATAGGGAATACACGATGCAGTCTAGCAACTACACAGAAGATTAAAAAGTGAACAAGTCTGAGCAGCGAGTGTTGGAAAGGGACTACGGATCTGAGGAGAGGTCAGCTACAGCAGGACAGACTTACATCCCTGTACTTTCGGCAACTGTATTGTGCAGAGTAAGATTACTAGGTTTGAAAGTGCTATGAAAGCTTTGCTTTTGATGTTAGGAATATTTCATAGTTTCCAGATTGGAAATGACAAGTGTTTCACTATATTTAAAATGTGTGTTTAAGCAACAGACATTACTGGGATTACCTACTTTCCTTTGGAAAGTCTGACATTTTTATCTGTCACATAAATCACCCCAATAAAACCCTGAGGCAATGACAGAACCCAATTTCCAATGTGATGTGATGTCATAGCTTTTTGCTGAAATTAAGCATATACTGTGTCTCACTAGACAAGATTCCTCCTTTCTGAAGTTAGAATCTCACTATTACCACACAGATCAGGGGGGTTGCAAATTTACAGGAATCCTGCTTCTGCCTCTGCATGCTAGAGTTAAAGGCAAATGCCATCATGTCTGGCACTTAACAAGATTCTTGAAATTTTGTCTAATCTCTTCCGAACTATCCTATACACCTTTCCATTTTGCTGGTTTTATTTTGTATTGTTTGCTAAACTAACTCATAGCTTTGAGTATAACTATATGAATCTCATGAACACTAGTAAATAACTAAACCTAAAAAAAGATTTAAGAACTCAAGTACCATGTTATGTTTATATAATAATTTATTTTTATGAATGAGAAATCTAAGGCTTAGCAATGCTACATAGTTTCTACAAGGGTCTATTGCTAAAATAAGCAGAATTCAAGACTGAGTCAAAAACTTATTCACATTATACAATGTCCCATTGCTTTGGAGATGATTTGGACTAAATTGTTAAATCAGTTGTTAAAATCAGTTGGAATTGATTTTATCTCATTATTTCATTATTAAGGTAAAGTTTATTAAGGCATCTCAGTCTGTGTCTTATATAAGAGTACAGTGGGGTTAAAATAAACAACCGTGTCTCTGAAAGCCTAAGCTCCCACATGCCACTTGATAGCAAGTGACGGTGATTTGCTGTGATGACTGTGGACTCCCATTTATAAAATATTGTTTTTCTTCATCTTGAAAATAGCTTACTTTAAATCAAAAGCATAGAAAATTAATCCCAGGTAATTTAAGAATACCCGTGGAATGCAACTGGGATTTTTGAATGAAAGCCCGTAGAGACATGGACCTCTTATTTTTATATAACCTCAAAGCAATGCTTACCTAACAAACTGTAACTGATTTATAAAAGATGACAAGAGATTAATCCACACTTTTAAGGAAAATCATAGTTAAAAAATTGATAACAAAATTCTATTAGTGAGTTGTACAGTGACTATAAGAACACATAAAAATGGAAACACTCTGGCCATTTTCACAGAATTATATCTTCCAGTTAACAAACAAGGGCGCTATTTTTATTCTCTGCAGTGTTTTAAAATTTTTCATTGTAGAGTTCTTTTGTTTGCATAGTTAGGCTTACTCCCAGGCATTTATTTATTTATTGTTTAATGTTATTGTGAATGGGACTGTTTCCCTGATTGCTGGTTCAGTAAATCTGCCACTGGAGTTGTGGTATCACCGTGTTCATTTTGCACCCCACTATTTGCAAAGCATTGGACAGTTTTAAGAGGTTTTGGTGAAGCCATTAAGTTCTCTTAATTATAGAATCATATCATTTTCACGTAGGGAAACTTTGACTTATTTTTAATCAGCCCCACTCCTGTGTCAACCCCCCTCTCCCCAGACAAGAGTTTTCTGTGAAACAGTCCTGCTGTCTTGGAACTCACTATGTAGACCAGGTTGGCCTTGAACTCAGAGGTTTGCCTGCCTCTGCCTCCCAAGTGCTGGGATTACAGTTGTATACCACCACCTGGCACTCCATCCTGTTTTAATGTCCTAGCTAAGGTTTCAAGCACTGTAATTAGTGTAAGTGAAAAGAATGGGCTCCCTTGTCTTATTTCTAATCTTAGCGAGAATGATATGAGCTTTCTTCCATTTAGTCCAATGTTGGCTACAGGTCTGTGAAACAGAGACTTTATTGTGCTGAGGTGTGCTCTGTGCATCTTTAGTCTCTTTGGATTTATGCTATGAAGGGACATAGGATTTTGTCAAAGGCCTTTTCTGTGTCTCTGAAGATAATCCTGTGATTTCTGCCCATTTTTGTGATATATTGTATTTATTGATTTATATATGCAGAAATCCTGAATCTCTGAAATGAAGCTAACTTGATCATGATGAATAATCTTTCTGATGTGATTTTTAACTTCAGCATGTCAGTATTATATCAAGTAGTTTTGCATCTGTATTCATCATAACAGTGTGTAACATGTGTGTACTTTTCTGGGTTTTGTTACCAGGGTAAAACAGTTGGAAGCTTTCATTCCTTTTCCATTTATGGAACATTTTGCATTGCATTGGTATTAGTTCTTGGAAGCTCTGATAGGATCTGTAGTAAAACCACTTGGTCCTGGGAGATTTTTATTTGAGAGACTTTTTATTGCTGATTCACTGTTATTGCTGTTTGAATTATTTATTTCATTTTTGCTTCATTTTGAAAGCTCATATGTATGCAGAAAATCCTCTATTTCTTTTAGATTTTTTTTATTTGCTGGAATGTAAGTGTTGGAGTATGCTATTAACATTGTAGAGGGAGAAAGGTATCAGTGGTTTTATCAGCTGTGAACCCATTAGCACAAAAACCAAAGCAAAACCCCATCAATTTTGTGGACAAGATGTGGCGCAACTTGTGCAAAAGTAGAAGGTGGGGTTGGACGGGGCATGGGGAGAGGAGGGATGGGTATGTAAAATAAATGAAAAACTATTATTAAAAAATGGTAAGCAGCTGACTGGATTTGAAGCACAATCCATGGGACTGAATTCATGCTTGTGACTGAAGCCTGGTTAACACCTATGCCAGGGGAAGTCAAAGGCCAAGTGGGTAACTCAGTACTGTTGAATAAACTGATCACATCTAACTGTTTAAAAATTTCTATGTTTATGCCCATGCAAAAATATAGAAAGAAAAAAAAAGTGCTACTATTAACCTTAATCAGAGAAGTCTCTTCTTTGAACAATAATGAATCTGGAGACTCACAGCCAGCAAAGATGCTGAGAAAAAGTGATGGCTGAGGGCTCAGCCCGAAAAAAGGCATTTACACCACCCTTTCCAAGGCTCAACGATCATTATGAAAGAAGAGCCTGAAAGCATCTCAGAGCTGGAAGATAGAGTGAAGTGCTGCAAATACCATCCTCTAGATTTGATGCAGCCACAGCAATCATGAATGTATAACAGCGGTGACCAACATTAGGCACACACAAGACTGGTCCTGGTAAAAATCAATTGAGGAAGGGAGAAGGGCTCAAGGTGCCCTATAGGTTACTGTTGAGTTACTGACGAAAACATAGAAGCTGGGAAAGGGTGAACCACTGTCTTCAGTTGTATTCCCATTCCTGAGCCCAGGAGACTTCAATGGATAGCTGCAAACTGATAATCATATAGGTGGGTCTGGTTAAACTTGCTAGGTCACCAAACCAAACCAAATAAAAGAGAAAAACAAACAAACACATACACCAAAAACAAAACAAAAAGAAAGAAAAAAGACAGGAAGGTGAAAAGGTGATTCATAGGGAAGAAGGGAAAGAAGACAGCATTGAGATGGGAGAAGGGGGAGATGGTGGAATGGTCATCATGCATTTTGCACATGTGTGCGACTGTTAAAGAAAATTATTTAAATAATAAAGATTATAAAATAATTGAGATACCCGATGCTCCTTAAAAGCTAGTAATAGTAATGAGATCTGAGTACATGGATTTTTCTGTGGCTGCATGTCTCATTTGACTACAGAAGGATGGGCTGGCAAACAGGCTATGTATGTCTCCTGGTCCAAGCAAACAGGTAGGCAAGCTGCAGGTGATGATATCAGACCGGCTACTGGGCACTGTCTATGGGACCCAGACTTCATCTGAAGACTGGGATGAGGGATGAGTGCAGAAGGTAGATGATTGAGAAGGCAAACAACCCCCCTCCCCCCCAAAAAATCATTCTAGAATTACTAATAACCAAAAATTATCTAATCTAATTGGTATTAATAGCAGTTTTAATTTTTTAGCACAAAATCCAAAATCTTAAAAAAGAAAATTCATTGAAAAACTACAAAGTACTATAAATAATTAGCTATTAGGAAAGAACTATATCCTTCACATTCTCTCAATGTTTCTGCCTGTGTGTTTTCTGACGCTGACCAACAATTCAAATGAATGAATCCCTTCTCCGATCAATTTTGATTTCCTGTAGCAATAAGATTGGTAGACTGTCCAATGCCATGTACTTACGCCTCAGTCTGACTGTGCTGCCGCTCTTGGAGACAAGCTAGAGCCTTCATGTATCCCATTTGTGTTTTCAGGTCTCTAGCCTGGAGCCGAAAGTGGTGACAATGAAGATCTTTACTGAGTACCTAGGAAAAATAATGAAAAATGTATTGTAGAATTTTAAAATAATTAGTCTAATTTTAATATAACTTATTTCATATGGACACCAAGTTTTTTTTTAAAGTTGTAAAAAACATGCTGAAAATTTTAGACAATAAGAAATCTTGTTGTCTAAATGAGTTTAGTTTGTTAACCCGAACATAAAACTAGATAGTCTAGAACTTAGCAGCAAGGTAAGAATTTAAATTTCTTCAGAAAAATAAATGTTAGGCACCTGGAAAAAGGCATACTATGACAACAGCTTCTCTGTTGATCTAATTTGTTCACAATATTGTGAAAAAACAGTTGTTCCAGAAGTCTTTACTTAAATGCTACTACTAAAAGAGGCATTGCTTGAGCACTACATTTAAGGAGGAACAATCTCCATCTTCCAACACTGAGAAAGCACTGACCAATAAGAATGCTATTTATTCACTGTGCAGTTACATTTCTACGAGAAGGTAAGGTTCATCTGAGGATGGACTATGATCAGTTCCGTATACAGGTCAGTGTTTCGTTGCATGCTGCACAATTCTCTCTCTCATCCCTTATACTCTTCTTACAAACTTCATCTTAGAGAAAGAATAAAAAAGTCTCTTGGATATTTCAGTTTTCCCAATACTCTTCTGTTTAGGGCCAGGTGCCCTCTAATTTACCACTTATAAATTATTCTTTTTTTTCTGAAATTCACTAAAACCTAAATACAAAAAAGGATCAGCTCAGAGGATATGGAGAGATATGAAAGAAAAAAATACCCCAGCAGTTTTAGCATCTTTAACTGTGTAATGAAATATATTTTTGGGGACATTTGGATTGGTAAACTACAATCTACTAAACAACAGAGCAATGCCTAGAGTTATAGGAAAAAATTGGTATTCCATTTCAATTTTTCAAACTCCTTTCTAGTCTACAGTTGAACATGGATTGTCTAAAGTACAGATTTAGATTTGGGGGGTTGGGGTTCTTTTAATTATTATCAAATTTATTATGTTCAAGACCAAAAGAATACATAGTTAATGTTTTACTAATGACAAAGAAATATAGCTTCTTTACCAAGCTTGTTACATATAAAATACGTCCCATACCACTGTTAACTAGGAACTCTGACAAAGAAATGTTACTTTGAGATTCAAGAATATATACCGTAGGTTTGCCCAAAGGTGATCTGGTGGGGGCAGTTTCTCAACTGAGGTTTTGTCTTTTAAAATGACTTTAGTTTGCATCAAGCTGAAATAAAACTAGCCAGCACAATTCATTTACATAATTCACCTTTATACTTCAAGAAATATATCATGTATTTTGGATAAAAACACTTTTTATGGAACCAGGATATGTCTAGAGGATTGACCTATGAGTCATTTGATTTTTAGGGATATGCTCAGTCTTGAAACAAATGTCAACTCTAGCTAAATACATGGCCTTTATGGAGATCAGTTTACTTGACTAATGTGGAAGAGCTGAACTGATTCATCGTACTTGATCTCCTTATAGTTTTTCAGTTAGAACATCAAGTAAGTGTGTAAACATGTTTTCCAAAGAATCCCAAATGCCTTCCTAATACAACAAGCAAACAAACAAACCATAAAGCCCAGCTCTTCCTTAGCTTTTATTCTCTGCAACCACTCTTCCACCCAATCCATCACAGATCCTGGGTAGATGGCCTTAGGAAAAGCAAGACTGTAATTTTAGTGTGTTCTTGTCTCAGTATACCAATGACCACATCTGAAGAGAAGACCACAAGTACAAGAAGTACAAGTCAGCTAACCACTGAAGTGGAGAGTACAATGGGAGGGCATAGTAAGCTTTAGAAAAACAGGGTGCCAGATTGTGCCAGGTTTGGTCAGTCATCATAGCATACAGTAGGGGCAGGCCGCTGAAGAGTGATACTGTAGGTGTTAGCGCTCAAACGTTTAGTTTGGTTGGAGTAGAGAAAATCAGAAAGGCTAAGTGTTGCAGTATGATAACAGGAGTGGAGGAGTGGTAGTCTGAATCACAACTGTTGTACTGCTGGATAAAGACATACGATTAAAAAGCAGATAATGAAATACACATACACATATAATGAAATCAGCACTCATTTCAAATTTAAAAAAAGTAGTGTTTGTCATGAGTTGCAGGACCTTGGGTAAGTCCCTCTGTGAAGTCAGCTCACATTTTGTTTATACAAGTAAGTGCTTATGACTAGATAATTGTTTCAGCTGTGAAACATCTTACAAAAATAGAACAAGGAGTTAGGTGGTAGAACTAGAAAGTGTTATCTTTCATGTGCTATTTACAATAAAATATATAAAGGACTAAAACGTAATGGCTCATAGTCTGGTGTACAAAAATACTGCTAGAAGTGTACACCACTAATATCAGATCTGGAGAGACAAAGGCAGATCTTTATGAACTCAAGGCCAGCCTGGGCCTAATACTGAGTTCCAAGCCAGCCAAGGCTACACAGACCTCTCAACAAACAAAAATTCTAGGTTATCCGAAAGATTATGTGTGAGCATATTAAAAAACTAAATTCGCTACAAGTAACTCAAATGATATTAACTTTATAAACATTACAACATTGAAAAAGGCAAGCAATATGCTAAAAATACAAATACTTTAGCTAATTTTTAAATGAATATATGTTTAAAACATAATTATTCACTTCCCAGCTTCTTAACTGGTGGGTGCACTCCCAAACTGGGGCATGCACCTGAATATGGGCACTGAGAATATAGAGCCTCAGTAAAAGATTTTGAATACACAAGGATCACAAGTTAATTCAATATCAAACAAGTAAATAGGAGATGTGTTTCGGGCTGCGTACCCTCATACTAAATTACGTCACTGTAAAACTGGCCCTTAATACATAGCACTCTGCACTGATTAATGTCAATGAAAGCTGCCTGAAAACACACTTACTCTAATTCAAGACTAGTGAATATAAGAATTGTACTGTTTTTACTATACATACAAAGATTTCTATTCTACAGAAACACAATGGCTTACTTAGAGAAAATAAAGACTTGTTCCTCAGCAACTAAAGTATCAAATTTCTGTATCTTTGGATTGTACTATGCTATGTTTGATTTTTACCAGCCACTATTTGAGATGTTGATTGAGTTTCATAAAACATCAGTAAATGACTTTTGGCTTGCTGTGATCATGAAATAATTTCCAATCATTTCTAAAATGGCCTTAAGTAAACCTCTGCCACATTGTACTATCCGTTATAAAAGGTAACATTCTCGCTATTCCAGATCATTAAAAAAAACCCTGATGAATTCTGAAAAGTTGCCCTATTAACAAGACCATTTACTTCATCAGTACTCAAATTTGATTTTGTCTTTAATAAATGATAAACACACACAGACAGACAGACACATTCTCACTCACAAAAGAACTAATGCTTTAAAGTAAGTTCCTTTATTTATAATGTGTAAACTCTTGATCTGCAAATCTATTACATACTTATATATTCAGGATCACAAAAAACTTTCTCAGGTAAAAAGAGGTTGTGAGTGGAAAATTTTAAGAGGCCTAGATGATGTAGCCTCAACCAGTTTAGCACACTTGCTTAATTCTAACTTAAGAGTTACTACATATAGGACATTTACTTAAAAACACTTTAAAGTAAATTGACCCTTCTGAAAGCAAAAACCACAAACCAATAAGGTAATTAGTGAATTAAGGACACAGTCATTAAAACAGAAAAGTGAATTAATTAAATCCCAGAGAAGCAGGGCAGCAGTTGTCATACGAAAGATATTTACTCAACAAGAAACACAAGAAATTTAAGGAGCTCAGTCTTTAAGATTAAATCTGAGCGCATATATACATATACCTCTGGAATGTCACCATTTTGGCCTAACAGCCTCATTTCACTTTCCACTCGCTGAAGCCAATTAGTATTCTCATCAAACTGTTCCAACACCTCTTCCTTCTTTTTCTCGAGGAAACAGCGAACAGTCTTCAACTTTCCAAGTCTGTGATCTCGTTTGCAAGTGGCCTGAAACACAACAATGTACTTAATAATATATGTAATTCTTATATTTGATGTGTATAACACTCAAAAAGTCATATTTTCTTATATGGACATAGTACAATACGTTAAGGCCTTCTGCTATTTCCCTATTAAAATATCATAGCAAAATAGCAAATCAGTTGCGAGTCATTTAATAAAATTACACCTTGAGTTTATGGCTTTAAGAAAAGCAGTGGTCAAATGGAAAGCTATAACATTTTTTTTGCATGATACATTTGTAAAGTTCATATAAGGTTAGATAAATTCCATGATTTCCTTACTCGAAAAAAAAAGCATGCACACTCTGTTCTTGTCTCCAATCTGAAAGATATGAAGAAAAAAAAAGTTCTGCTGATTTAATTTGCCTGCTCTAAATGACAGAGAAAAAAAGAATCAGGGTACATATCAAAACTTGACATTGTCTAAGGTCTGGTTGAATACCACAATGGATACTCTAAATGTCTTTGATATTTTACATCTCCATGACTATTTTTGGTCAGAGGTCTTCTGGTTTTTTTTAGCCCAAAGGCTATGCATGCTAACACAGGAGCCATTGGTCAGAATAGCTTGGTCTTGGTAATTTGCCAATGGACACTGAACTAAATTGCCATATACAATGGGTATACCTGAAACAATCAGTCCTCAGAGATAGGAACACTTGTAGTTGGTTCTGAAGTAGAGCACGGGCATCCATAAGCAGAGCAGAGCTGTGCGTACTTGGTCAAAGACCCTGTCCTCCTTAGGTAATAAATCATTAATTTTAGCATTTCTAAAAATTACTAATTATTAATATTTTCAGGCTGATAACATAAGCAAATAAGAGCGTTTTCATTTTGGTGGATGATATTAGCTTGTAAATATTTGGCGTTAAGCCAGTGTGCTTGCCATTAAGCCACAGACAGATGCTAGATATCTATACATCTCATTTAACTTCCTTTCATGGAAAAACAAAATGCTCAAGGAAAGACAGACTCACAGAAGGCTAGAGTCAAATGACTGGGATAGTGATTGATAAGCAAAATCATTCTCATCAAGGTTCTGAGTTCTTTATTGCTATTTCTCTAATCATATGATAAATGATTTTTTTCTCATGGCAAGACCTTAGCAAAACAAAACAGCTGCTTAAACAAACAAAATCCTATCTTCTCCCAAAAGAAGACGGATGGAATACAAAGGCTAACACAACAAAAGCTACACTGCAGGGGTCTTTAACTTTGGAGAACTTATGGGCACCTGCAGTTTTCACGTGAAGATGCCTGGGTCCTTGCAGGGGATTTACTAGGTCAAAATAATTTTTAATTCTTTAAAAAATTATAAAAAGACTGATTTATTTGAATGTGTATGCTTAGATGTAAGAACATACATGATGTGCAGTCCAGGTGTGGACAGAGGTCAGAGAAGGCCATAAGATCAACAAGAACTGGAGTTACAGATGGTTGTCAGGCACCCTATAGGTGTTATAAACTGAACCCAGGTCTTTTTGAAGAGTAACAAATAAATGCTCTTAACCACAGAGCCACCTCTCTAGCCAGCCTTTTAAATTCCTAATGGTACTTCAGGGTAAGAGTTTTCCAGGAGCTAACAGAGGTGTAAGGTCACTACAGAAAATCATAGAAGCTGATAAGAGAATACAACTTCTGTGCAGACAGGCATATTGTTGGAAGGATGTCAAACAATGCTGTTGCTCTCACAAGCTGTCTTTTGTTTTGGAAAATAATCAATTATCTTCATAGAACTGTAACTATAAGAAAACAAATATTTCTGTAAATTACACTAGCGATCTCTAATACACTAAGTCTAGCAATAAACAAAGGTCTTTGAAGTACTAGACAAGTTTAATGGTAGAAAAGGATCCAAAACTTGAAGCTTAGGGAGTGATAGAGCAGGAAGTGGGCAATGTGGCATTCTGACTTTCTTCTGTTATTCAGAAAGTGTGAAAACTCAGGTAACTCAATTTCAATGGGTCTTCAGTCATTTTATCTTCTGAAAAATGAAATTAAAGGGGTTATCCTTGCTTGTGGTTAGTGGCTAAATTACACCTACACGGCCTTAACATTTATAAACGTTATTGTGACTCCAGAAATGTGGGCAAGAAGTATTCTATGAACGTAAAGACAATGGATCTAACTGAAAATTCAAAAAGGACAATTCTGATTTGACTTCTAATACTCATCAAATGTATTCCTTATGGTGACTGGTCTTCAGGACATAAAGGTGGCACCTTTCTCCACTGAGATCGAGAGAACTTTATACATTCAATGAACCAAATGTTCAGAAAACAACAGGCCTTGAGATAGAAAACATGATTCTGAAATTTTAGGTGTCAATATTGCTTTGAGCAAAAGGAACAGCAACAAAAAATAAACAAACAAACAAAGCCCACCACTACTAAGGTGTGACAGTCTTGATTGTCAATTTTACAGGATTTAGAATAACATAAAACAGTGAGTGGTTTTCAACCTTTCTAGTGCTGTGCCCCTTTGATAGTCTCTCATGTTATGGTGACCCTAAAACCAAAATTTAATTTTGTTGCTACTTAATAACTGTAATTTTGCTACTGTCATGAACTGTAATGTAAATATCTGTGTTTTCAAATGGTCTTAAGTGACCCTTGTGAAAGGGTCGTTTGACTCCCAAAGGGGTTGAGACCAATATGTTGAGAACCATTGACCTAAGATAAAAGCATTTGGGATAGTTCTCAGAATGTTTCCAGGTAGGTTTCACTGAGGAAGGAAGGTCCATCCTGAAAGTGGAGGAGTCAGTTTAAGTGCTGGGGTCAAGAACATCTTGTCCACATGTTAGCTATGTTATACTTGGTTTTAATTTCTTAGACCTGTTTTCTAGTTTCGAAATACTGAATTCTGTAGTATTTACCATGCAAAAAAGCAGAGCTAAAGTACAAGTTCTAGCACTAGCCTACAAGAGTTTAAACCATGGTTAAACTACCTATGGTTGCGTACTATTTTTGACAAAATGACTTGCCCTTGCTTAGAAAGGAGATTATTAAATACTTCACAGAGTTTTCTGACAACTTAGTGAATACCGCCTAAGCATTGCCTGGTACTGTATGATAATATGAGATTTTTAAGAATAAATATTTTCTGGAAATTACATTTGCTTTCCTCATGTTGTGACCCTCACATTTGGGTATTCCTTATTGGTAGTATCTTCATCTTTAATGGTTTTTGTCTTCTATTCTTTTTTGAATACTCCATTTTTAGTTTTCACTGGATTACTCTGGTGTCTAAATTCTCAGGGTTTCTGTCTTATATGTTAAGTCTGCTGACTCTTACCTACAGTGAATGTAAAAGATAGAGTTAAGGTTTATTTCTTAGGGTAGTTTTGCATGGCTTTTGCTAGGTTTCCCAGAGGTAGCACTGGTTTGATGCTATGTTATATGTCAATTCTAGGCATTTTCTAAGTAAAATATATAGTTCGCTAAAGCTTGGACCATAACCATTTTGGAATGCACACCATTAATAAATCTTCAGATGAGACAATTTTTCTTACCCCTTGCCCTTTCCCCCCTGATACAGCCCTTTCTCCCATAGCATGAAGGGGTGTAGATCTCTGACCTTCCTAGATGTATTTGAAGGTTCTTGTTTTTAAGTCAGTGCATTGTTAGTGGTTCAAATCAAAGGTAGGGCAGTGAAGAGTGGTCTGTGTAGAAGAGAGTGGCTCACCACTGTATGCAGAAACAACAGTAGAAAATACTAAAAGTTGGTTAGATCTTTATTAGGATCTTGTTGAAGTGCCTATCAAGTTTAGTGATAAAGTACGGTTTTCTGAAAATGACAGAAACTCTCCTCTTGGCCTAAGTTGGAAAGTGTCGCCTGCAACTGCACAGGCTGCTTCTGTCCCTAAGGACCCACATGCTCTCAAAGGAGGAACAAATGCAACTAAAAGTTTGCTTTTTAGAGTTTCCTCTGATTCTCACAGTATTTCTAAACTTTTCAGAAATGGGTGAGTAAAAAATGGTGCTTATCAAACTTCAGGAATTAGATTTCCATGTTCTCTGAAGTTGAGACATGAAGTGGTGAAGTACCTTTTCTACTTTGTCTTCTGAGCACAGCATCTCTATTTGCTTATGGCACTGTTGTTGGTAGAATGACTTCAGTTCATTTTCTCTAAGCAACATTTCTAATTTCAGATACTCTTGCCTGATTTCATCTCGATTCTGGAACAAGCATTTTAGAATTTCTTGAAATCTACCAAAAATAAAACACACCATTATATTTCATTAAATTTATATTATCTAATATACAGATTACTTAAATAACATATATCATTCAGACTATACTCAATGATAAATAGTAGGTAGGTGAGAACAACTTTCTCCTAGCACAAAAATGTTTAGAAGTGAATATCAACTTTAATTTTTACTACTGTAGGCTTCTTTCTCCTGCAAAGAAAATAATGTTATTTAAATATTTAGGTGTCACAAGGCCTCTGATAAGATGCTGCATTTTATCATATGTAGTCTTAAAGCTTAGCAAAAATGCAAAGAACGGTAACATGGATCTGTACTGTGACAATTCTCACAGCCCTATTAGCAACAGAGCATCATGTGCTGTTTGGTGTTGGCTTACTGTGAAGAAAAAGCAATAGGGGGGCATTATCATATGGTATGTCCATGGCCCCCTAGGGAAAATGAGAGAACCAGTTTTAGCTTGAAAGATTATTATAGTGAGAATACACCATACGGTTAGGTACCCCCTACAGCTTGGCAAAAAGTCAACTGACACTGGCAGGACCCAAAACATCCAAGTTAACAGTATGGCTAACCTAGAAATGAGGGTGTGGTTTCCTTCTCCAAAGGGCAAAATAAAGAAACTAGATGAGTTTATTAGACTCAAGAATCCAATGATTCAAAACTGAATAAATCCTATGAAAAATTGAGGAAATGCCTAGTTTGGCAACTTCTAACAGAACACTGGGCTCAATGATATTTCAGTCTTATCAAAAATCTGACACAGGCAAAATTATCTAAGAAAATTAATTACAAAATCTTTAAAATAAAACCAAGTCTGTGCACTTAGAAATAAATGTTCTTTGGCATTGGAAATATCCGTAAGGATCTGTGGTAAAGGCACTACCAATTTACGTCAGTAGTTCTTAATGAAACTCTCCTGGGATTGAAGATAAACCACAGTACATTGACTGCCCTGCAGTTTGTTAAGCTGATGAATATTTCACAGGAAGCACATGCAGACATTGTGATTGCACAGTACTCTATGACACCAATGCTAGTGCCAATAAATGAATTGATAAGTTATCTTTAGGTTATACCCCAAGACAGTATCTTAGTTTTTGTAACTTTTTGATTCAAGGACAGAGTTGAATAATGTTAAATTCGTAATTCTGTGGTCTAAACATTTTACTAGGTGTTTACTGCTTACTAAGGAAAGTAAGTAATCATTATCAAGTGTTTCTAGGTAGCATCTTTAAAAAAACAAAACAAAAGTAAATCCAAGAGAATGAGTAGTAGGTATTTTCCAGTCATTTAGAGCATCTAAATTAACTAGAAAACAAAATTTGCATTAATTTTTTTAGGTGAGACACAGGGAATTATATCATACCACTTCCCAGGGATAGTCACAGGAGAAGTTTTACAACTTGTTTACAAATTCTAAAAAAACAATTGCATTTTCTTTTTATGATTCTCTTTTGTATACTGCTGTTACAAAACTTTGAGCCAGAAAATATTGCATATTTTTCCACTGTCTTCAGAAAATACACAAAAATGTTATTGAAGTTTTATGGAAACCAAAATTTAGGATGGATAACAACTGTCTGTGCTCCAGAGGAATCCAATGTTTCTGACTTCCCTGGACACCTGCACTTATGTGCACATACATATACACACAGACACCCTCTCAGACACAAATAACAATCAGAGAGAGAGAGAGNAAAGTTTCCAAATTTATAAGTCCACCCTCCTTCCTCCACCAGAACTGTGGTACTGAGGACTGAACCTGTACCTAGGGTCCCACATAGGCAAGCACTCCTTCATGAGTTATATCACTATAACTGTGTCTAACATTTCAATTTTGAGATACTATCATCTGGAGTTTCCAGTCTTGACTTGAAACTGCAATCCTTCTGCCTCAGAAATGAAGTAGCTGGGACTACAATTTAACTGGCAAATTACACATGGTTAATGTCAACAAATTTATAAAAGTAATAATTCCAGTTTTGGAAACCTGGTAGTTTAATTTTCAAGAAACATGTATAGTATTAGTACTATTGTCATCTTTTAACTAACAAAATTAAATATTAATTAGAATATTACAACAAAGTAGAAGTTTTCTTTGATAGGAACAAATGAGGGCTGGTAGGTGGTAGGGCATGTCTTTAATCCCAATTCCTTCTGGAGGCAGAGGCATGATGTGGGATTCCCCTCTGTATGCTGTGAATACCACTGGTTAATAAAGAAACTGTCTAAAGCCTGAGCAGGCAGAACAGAGGTAGGTGGGGAAAACTAAACTGAATGCTGGGAGAAAGAAGGCAGAGTGAAGAGAAGCCATGGAGCCACTGCCAGGGACAGATGCAAGCCATCAGTTAGAACCTTAGCCTCATGGTAAAATATAAAATAATGGAGATGGGTTAATTCTAGAAGAGCTAGCTAACAATATTTTTAAGCTATTGTCCAAACAGTATTACAAATAATATAGTTTTTGAGTGATTATTTCAGGTCTAAGTGGCTGGAAACAAAGGAGCAGTCTCCTACAACAAATTGGCACACCAACATGGGTAACTACATCTACATAAAAACCTGAGAAAGCTTAAAAAGTAATTTTAGACACAAAAGAACA
>LOJH01002274.1:0-31259 GCA_001685095.1 Ellobius talpinus | reverse complement strand
CACACACACACACACACACACACACTCACAATGCTCTACATTATGTGTGGTTCCCACAGTGGGCAGAAGAGGGTTTTGGATCCCCTGGAATTATAATTACAGATGGTTATGAGCTGCCATGTGAGTGCTGGGAACTGAAACCTGGGCCTTTGCCGAGTAACAAGGGCTCTTAACTACTGAGACATCTCTCCATCTCTTTGAGAGAATTCTAAGACAGCTTGGATTAGTTTTCTATGGCCGCTACAACAAATTTTCAGAGAAAATTTTTATCATTTTTTCAATGGCATGTTTCTTATTTTCAAATTCTGGAGGCCAAAAGTCTGAAATGTGTGTTATTGAGCTAAAATCACAGTGTTGACAGGACATGTTCCTTCTGGAAGCTGACACAGACAGCCATTTTCTTTTCCAGCAGTTGAAGGCTGTTTGTATTCCTTGATGCCTATTATCTTCAAAGACAACTGACTTTTCAATGTGATTCACTTTTCTTCCTCTTAAAGGGTTCCATGAATTCTGTTCTCACCAAAATCAACGAGGATTGTATGTACTTTAAGGCCAGCTGACTAGCAACCCCAATTCCATCTCCAGCTTTGCCATATAGGTATTCTTATAGATTCCAGGATTTAGGATGGAGATGGCAGAGACTGCACCAATCTGCCTAACCTACCAAACTGTCCTTCACTGACATGGATGGAATGGCTAGGCTTTTACACATATATATATCAAGGGATCAAGAGACAGAGATCCCTGCGACACTAGATCTACAGTGTGGGGAGGGTGAAGCAGGGTTCCCAAGGGGTTAACAGCTGAGGGATCTTCTAACAGCATCCCTAGCAGCTGTGGTACAAGTCCTTTCCTGAAGAAAGAGCTGTAGCACAAATTCTAGTTGGTCTTAATAATAAAAACCTGGAGTCAGATATTAGAGGGTGAAGGCAGAAAGAATAGAGAAGCAGAGCAGCCAGCCACTAGTTCTTACCTTTACCAAATCCTCAGACCAAAAGGGCAATTCTGTCTCTAAGAATCTTCAGACTTAATCCTGAGCTCCTGTCTCCTCCTGCCTTATAGTCCTCTCTCTGCCCAGCCATATCACATTCCATCTCCACCTAGTGCTAGGATTAAAGGTGTGTGCCACCACTGCCTGGACTCTATGGCTAACTAGTGGCTTAGCTCCACACTCTGATTTTCAGGCAAGCTTTATTTGTTAGATCATAAACAAAATAACACCACAGAGCGCTAAGTAGTACATCTCCCTATAGTCCACTTTTGTGGTGGTTTGAACAAGAATGGCCCCATAGACTCAAGTGTTTGAATGTTTGGCTCACAGGAAGTAGCACTAATAGGAGGTGTGGCTTGGTAGAGTAGATAGGGCCTTTTCGGAGAAAGTATGTCATGGTGCAGGTGGACTCTGAGATGTTATATGCTCAAGTTATGCCCAGTGTGGCACACAGTCTCTTTCTGCTGCTGGAGGGTCAAGATGTAGAACTCTCAGTCTCTTCTCCAGCACCACGACTGCTGTGCACTGCCATGCTTCCTATCATGGTGATAATGAACTAAACCTCTGAAACTGTAAGCCTGTTCCAATTAAATATTTCCTTATATGAGTTGCTGTGGACATGGTGTCTCTTCACAGAAATAGAAATCCTAGTTATGACAACTCCAAAGCCATGTGGGTCCACTTTAACTTTAGATTGGGATAGAACTATTCCTAGATTTTGTGGAGCTTATTTTTTTTTCTGGGGGAGATGTTTTTTATCAACATTTTTTAAATTTTATTTTTATTTCATGTATATGCATATCTCCACATATGTATGTGCACTACCTGCACACCTGGTTTCCAGGGAGACCAGAAGAGAGAATCACATCCCCTCAAACTGAAGTCGCGGGTAGTTGTGATCTGACACATGGGTTCTGAGAACCGAATTCAGGTTCTCCGTAAAAATCAGAAGTGCTCTTAACCACTGATCCATTTCCCCAGCTCCTAGGACTTTTTAAAAATAATGAATTGTGAACCCAAGACTCATAAATGCTAAGCATGTACTCAACCTAACATGGTGCTACACACTCCATACCCTTCTTGGAAAGTCTTCAAAAAGAAAGTTTAGTAAGAGAAGAATATATATTATTATATAATATCACTTATTTCATAGGGGTTTGTAAATTATTCATATATCTTTATCATTGTTTCAGATACTGGGGACTTAACTGATACTCATTGTTTTCCTTCTACACTGGTGAGTCTTGACTAACCACTCTTTCAGAAAGCTGATTCGGGCTATTTGACAATTGGCACAACCCAGATGTTCATCTCTGCTGAGGCTTGGATTGTCACACCTGCGCATCTCCTCTGAGAACTGGACAAGAGAGTACCAAGAATTACCCACATCAATCATCTGGACTCTAAATGTGTTCCTCCTTGACTCTATTTACTCTTGCCTGTAGCTCTGTTTCTCTTCATGATCAGGCTTACTTCTCCAGCCAGGGTGATGACTCTCCTTGATTGATGACTTCTGGACATAGGAACCTGAAGCACTCAAAGAGGTATCTGTAGTATCTGTAACTCTTGCTGTATCCTTGCTGGAATGTGAGTAATCTGGACCTCAGGGCATCTAATCCTGAACCCAGAGTTTCAGTGATAGGAGGCGTAAGTTTATCAAATGAATAGAAGGAATTTAAGATAAAAGTGACCACTCCTGTTTCTAACTTCTGGATCACAGACTAATGCAGGCTTCATTTTGAGAGTATAGCATGAGATAAGGATTTTGGTTCAAGGTATACTCTGTGTCCAGCAAGATAATTTATCTTCACCAAGTATGAAGGCAGGAAAATATAGGGAATAGTTTAGCAACCAGAACTCCCTTGGCTTAGGCTATACACACACACACGCTCCTTTTAACAATGCATTTGAAAACCTTAGAACATCACCTTCATGTACTATGAACCGACACTCCTTTTCTATCAATGAACACAGAAAGCTATTAGCAACCTAGACCCCCCTACACACACAAAATTGAGCTGTATGTATGTTCGACATCAAACAATGAAATATGTTTCTTTTCACATTGATAACCATCAAAAACGTCCCTTGGTGGACAATTTCTATTCAAATATATTTCAAAATACATCTGGCCTAGATTGGTTTGGTGTATGTGTTTGCAAAACAGAGATTATAATATCACTTTATTCAAAGGGGTTTGTAAGTCATTCATATAAGCCATATTGCATTGCTAGAGAGAGCCCAGTGGAATTTATATGAGTTTTATTTGAAAACTAGATCAGCTTGTATGTCACATTTTCATGACTTTTATTGTTTGAGATCAGCTGTCATCAGATGTTCTCTTTTAAAATATTTTCTATTCTTTTAAATTTTAACATGTGTAGGGTTTTGCCTGCATGTCTGTCTGTGTACCATGTGCGTGCCATGCCTTTAGAGGCCAGAAAAGGGTGCTGCCTGGACATGGAGTATTGTGGTTTGAATGAGATGTCCCATAGTCTCAAGCATTTAAACACTTGGTTCCCAATTAGTAATATCATTTGGGTAAGTTTAAGGGACTTGGCCTGGCTGGAAAGTGTGTCATTATGGAAGGTTTTGAGGTTTCCAAGCCAAGCACCATTTCCAGTGTGTCCTGTCTGCTTCCTCCTTGCAGAACCAGTTGTGAGCCCTCAGTTTCCTGCTCCTCCCATCATGCCTTCATTCTGCTATCACGGACTCTAACCCTCTGGAACTGTAAGCCCAGATAAACCCCTTCTTCTGTAAGTTTCCTTGCTCATGGTGTTTTATCAAAGCAATAGAAAATTAACAAAAATAAATGAATGGAATTACAGATGAGTGTTAGCCATTACATGGGTGCTGGGAGCCAAACTCAGGTCCTCTGCCAGAGCAACAAATGCTCTTGATGAGCTGTGTCTCCACACTGACAGTTTCTCATCTTATCCCTAGGCTCAGAAGTAGGAAAGTGGTTTCTTCTTTTGTAGCAAATAGCACAGGGGATATGTAGACTGGACTGAGTGCACATAGCTATATGGCTATATGTCACCACCACTTCCTTCATACTCCTGTGATAATGGACCTTCCAACCCTCCCCACCTCTCCTCTGGTGTGTTGGGCCAGCCGTGAACTCCCTGGCAGATGGTATGTTAGTCGACTTCAAGTCATTCCTCGCCAAATATTATGTCTTATGTGGTGGTTTGAAAGAAAATGCCCTTTAAAGGGAGTGATACTATAGGAAGTTTGACTTTGCTGGAGTTGATGTGGCCTTGTTGGAGGAAGTGTGTCACCGTGGGGAGGTGGGCTTTAAGAACTCCTTTGTTCAAATTTTGCTCAGTGTGACACTCAAACCACTTCCTGTTGCCTGCTGTGGGAGCCCACGTGTGACTCAGTTTCTATCTGGAGTCATTTGTGACTTAAAGAAGTCATTTGAGTTCAAGCTTGCCTGCTCTACTTTTTCTTATAACCTTGAGGGCTGTGAGAGACTTGTGATTTAGCCCACGAGAAAAGAACACTCTATCTAGTAGACAGTACACTGCTGACGACAAACCTCAGGAACATCAGGATAGAAAGTAAGGCTGCTTCCGAGCAGCAAGCACACGTTGGAGAGGAGGCTGCTCACTCAAGGACAGGAATGGTCTTGTTAGATACTGGCTGACTGTCTGTGCTATGCTTTTTTCTGCTTTTGTATATAAGCAAATTCTGAAATAAGCTGTTTGGCTGCTTCGGCCTGACCAGACAGACCTCCAGATTCTATCCTGTCTTCTGTTTTCTTCTGACTTTTCTTTGGCCTCGAGGATGCCCTATCCAGGAACCCTAGCTGACTTTGTAGGAGCAGGCTCACACAGCTTGCAAGTCAAGATGTAGGAGACACTTGGCTACTTCTCCAGGACCATGTCTACCTGCATGCCACCATGTTGTACCATGATGATAATGGACTAAACCTCTGAACTGTAAGTGAGCCACCTCAATTAAATGTTTTCCTTTATAAGAGTTGCCATGGCTTTCTTCCCAGCAAAAGAAATACTAAGTGCAAAAGATAGCTTTCTACTACCACCTTGTGGTAGACTTATAAATGCCTATTTTTAGATTACTTGCTACAAAGATAGAAGAGTTGATAAATATTCATGCAAACCAGCAATATATACATTTTGGTGTGTCCATCATTATATATGCATCACATGAAAGAGTTAGAGGTGATTTTACAATTACTTAAGCCTAGGGAAATAAGAAAATTTGCATCAGATTTAAATAGGGTATGGCTTAATTTCCCTGAGAGTATTTCAGGGTCCTTCAGTTCCTACTTAGATTTGCCTCTAACATCTTAAAGAGTTATTCCATATCAGAAAGAGTGTGTTTCTGATCCTTTGCTGTCTATACAGGTCAGTGCCAAGTCACTCATTGCTTATTTCCAACTACAAGATTTCTTCAGGCCCTGATATCTGCCTTTGCTAGACCCCTCTGCTGATGCTTATCACAACGAGTCCCACATGCCTACACATATCCCACCATTATTCTTTCCTGGGCGGGGGGTGGGGGTGGTGATCACACCAGGAGTGTGGACAGCATCTGTTTTAGCTCATTTTCTCTTCATAATAAAAGCCTGAAAAACCGGGTCCATTATACTGAAAAGAGGTTCCTTTTGGCTCAAAGTTGTGGTCTCTGGCCAAGGGGCCAAATTACATAGGATTGTGGATTACTGAGTCTGAAGGCAATGCAGGGAGGGAATCACATGGCAAGAAACGGGAGTCCGGCCCTCCCTGCCTGCGGCAGGTGGAGGAACTAGCCCTGAGTAGGAGAGCTGCCCCTGGCCCTCACCAGCTGTAGCACTTGGAAGAGTGGCCCCTGCACCTTGCCTGGGCAGCACAGTAGAGCTGGCCCTGTGATGTAAGTGTGGGACAGACAACCCTGAGGGCTTGGAAGCAGGAGAACCACCCTCACCCCTTGCTTATTGCTGCAAGGGCTGAACTAGCCTGGGAAATGCTGGAGAGCTCACCCAGGTGGTGAGGATAGGGGAGAACTGGTGGGCTGACCAACCTGCAACTACCCAGGTTCAGAACCTGGGTTGTGAGTTGGGCCACCCCAGCATCCACCCCAACTATGATCTGTGGGTGCACATGAAGGGACTGGTCCTGCAGACCCAAAGCTGCAGGATCTTCATGACACAGGGCAACAGCAGGATACTCAAGAGGATTCCCAGTGAGGGCTCAGCATCAATAACGTAGCAGAAGCTGGGCTGTAGTGGTGCACACCTTTAATCCCATCACTCGGGAGGCAGAAACAGGTGGATCTCTGTGAGTTCGAGACCAGCATGGTTTACAAGAGCTAGTTCCAGGACAGGCTTCAAAGCTACAGAGAAACCCTGTCTTGAAAAATGGGGGGGGAGCAGAAACCATAGGCTTGAATCAGACCAATGTCTCTTTGCAGCATTTGCAAGTAAAGATATACAGAGAAAAGGGCTTAGTGTGACTGTTTCACACTGCAGCTTCTGAGATCTTTCCTTTTTTCCCCTCTTTTCTTAAATTTTATTTCATTTTGTGGGGGGAAGTTGTAAGGGCAAAGGGAGGATATGAAGGGATGGGGAAATGAATGGGACTGAGATGCACGAATGTGAAATACACAAAGAATAAATAAAAAGAAAGTTAAAAAGAGAAAAAAGAAAGAAAGAGGAAGTCCACATGTGTGCTTAATCCTCCTCCTGCCCTGTTGTGGTTAGAATGAAAAATGTCCTCCATAGGCTCATGCATTTGAACATTTGGTCCCCAGGTTGTTTGGGAAGTTACCAACTCTTTAGGAGGTGCAGCTTTGCTGGAGGAAGTGCGTCACTCAGGATGGTCTTTGAGGGTTTATAGCATTGGCCTCACTACCTACTCTGTTTCTTTGTCTGTCTGTCTGTCTGTCTATCTGTCTGTCTGTCTGTCTCTCTCTCTCTGCTTCCTGTATGTGGTTGAGATGTAATCTCCCATTTTCTGCTCCTGCCATTATGGCTATCTAGCACTCTGGAACTCCAAACCAAAATAAACTCTTCTTTGAATTGCCTTTCATCGTGGTGCTTTTATCTCAGCAACAGAAAAATTAAATAACTAAAGTATGTCCACTCCCTGACCCTTGTAAAGCCACCAGTAGTCAACCTTGGCCATCTCTCTCATGACCTTATTTAATCCTAATCACTTGTAAAGGCTCGACCTCTGAACATTAAAGTTGGGTTATGTTTCTATTGTCTTAATAATTTATAATGAAGATGAAACTTCATCACGAGTTTTAGTGGTGATGACACACACCCAAATCCTAACAGCAGCAAGTCCTTATGAGCTTCTGCATTGGTTTTTGGTCTCCCAAGTCCTACAAAATATTTTGTTGTTGTTTTTCCTAATGAAACTCTAGATCAGGGTCCTTTTTAGTAACTCACTTGCTCACTATTATCTGACTTTCCTCCTTCAAGTTTTAGGAAGCCAACACCAACCTAAGATGCCAATCCTTGAAATAAAAGACCTCAAATGAGCTACCTAAATAAGAAGGGGTTGGAGGGGTTTTAAAAAGTGGGTGGTAGGGGACAAAGCATAGAAGAAAATATCTGTAATGAGAGGCTGCAGTAGCTCTACGACTAGGCTTCTCCTGGTCCCAGCCTCTACTAGGCCTGAATTCCAGTAAAGTTTCAGTTTCTGTTGCTGTACAATTAGGTCTCAGTTTCTGTCTCAGTTCTTATTTCTGTACTGTGTTAAAGCAGGAAGATGAGCCCCATCCAATCATGTTCAGGATGAACTAATCCTGTCCTGGATGACTATAAAAGAAGCCTGCATGCTCCATTGGGGTTGCCAGCATTCTGTTGTGAGGCTGACGCCTGCATACTGGAATAAACAATGTTCTTGCCAAATGCATATGTGATGGTGGTCTTTGTTTTGTGGGGTGATATGATTTGAGGACCCTAACAGTAACAGCAATAATAAAAGTGGTGTGGTTCTATCTTGAGTCTTTTACTCTAACAGGATAATTTCACAGACAGAAGAGAACCATCTGGAGTACTTGATAGAGCTCTCTGCTATTGCCTGCTGATATGCAATGAATCAAACCTAAACCTATTACTTATTACTCAGTGTAATATGTATTTTATTTGCCCATGTATTCTGTGAGGAAAGAACTTGGGATGTGTGGCCAGGAGAGCCTTTTGATCTTACCATGAGTCATATATGTGGCTGCATTGACTCCTCCCTTCTCTGCAACTTGTTGGAGGCTCTGTTTTTCTAATATGTTGTCTTCTACATATCTAGCCATTGGTGCTGACTAATGGTGTGTCTGTAAGCCTTTGCAGGCTAGCCTCAGCTCCTTTACCTGGTGGAAGCAGAACGCCTCACAGTAAAGGAGGGTAAATATGAAATCCTAAGTATCATTCAAACCTCTGTTCACTGATGTCATGCTGGTGAAAGGTAATCTCATAGTCTAAGAACAGAGTCAGTATAAGTAGAGAAAGATACGAGTACAAGGAAGTGTGATTCATCAGGAGCAATTTATGCAACAATGCAGTGTTATAAACAAACACTCCCAACAATCTCAGTGGCTCCCACAGTCTAGTGTTAGTTCTCACTCAGATCAAACCGTGTAGGTAAGGAGACTCTATCACAGTCATCATGGAAAGCAGCATCTTTCTAAAGGGTGTCTCTATCACTGTCTAAGAACTTTCAGCCGACCAGGAAAAGCAGAAAATGGAGCAATGATGGAAGGAAAGCCCAGAAGTGGTGTATGTTGTTTCCACCAGCCTTCCAAGGGATGGCACTTAGTCATGTGGCTTACAGCTAACTGCTAGGGGGATGGGCTTAATAAAATGTCCAAAGACAATGAACACATTTGTTGGTGAGCATTGCAATTTGTTGACATCATTAACAATGCCAAATGAAAATTAAAACCCAACCCAAACCAAAATACAAACAAAAAACATTGTTTTGGGCTAAGTTCTTGCAGCAGAATCTAACAAACCAGAAATTAAGAACAAATAAAGTTTTATGACACTAAACTGGAGCTATCTTGTTCTCTGGTTTTCTGAGAAATCATGAGAGGGAGAGGGGAAAGAGAGTCAAAGAGAGAAGGGAAGAAGAGGTGGGGGAGCAGGAAGGAGAAGGGAAAGCAGAGGTGGGGAGTGAGAGCTGGTCAGCAAATTTCCCAGTTGGCCTGTGAAAATTTTCTCTCATCTTTACCCTAAATCAATCGGTCAATAAACAAAGGAAAAGGAAATGCCCAAAGTAAGGCATGTCTACAACCCCAGCAATCAGGAGGTTAAGATGGACTGTGAATTTGAGGCTAGCCTGCTCGACATAAGACCCTGTCTCAACGGAATAAACAACAACAAAAATAAGCCGAAGCCACCTCGTGTGAGCCAGTCAGTGTTCTGTTGTTGCACACCTCATTTTCTGTCTCAAGGTCATTTTAAAATGGCCACTCTGTTCTTTCTCCAGTTCTTCTGTTTTCCTAAAGTGGACACATTCTATTTTATGACCCAGGATTTTGCCTGAGTCTAGAATTATAAGAGAAATTAAAATCTTTAAACAAAATTGTTGTGATTTTTTTTCATAGAACACACATATCCCCTAACTAAGAAATCCAAAGTTCTACTTAGTCTCCAACACCAGAATCTGTCACCGAGTCACTATCCTCTAATCATGTCTAAATGTCCCACCTCATGATAAGTCATGCAATGTGTAAATATGTACACTGTGTGTCTCCACCCACATGCTGTATGTAAAATGATAAGCAGAACTAGAATACATGTATTAAATATCCTTTTAAAAATCCTATTTAAAAAAAAGAGGAACTTAAGACACAGTAAGTGTCCCACAGACCTTCTGTAACCCTCCTGGGCACACATGCAAGAGGCCTTTTCCTGTGGTGTGATGGTTAATCCTGACTATCAAGTTGACAGGATTTATAATCACCTGGGAGACAAACTCTTGGCATATCTGCGAAGACATCTCCACAGATGTTTAACTGAGGTGGGATGACTCACCCAAATGTGGGCAGCACACACCATTGGCTTCGGCCCTAGCTAATACAGGAGAAAGCGAGTCCTAGTGGCAGCACTCATCCCCTTTCCTTCCTATACTGTGGATGGGAACGTGACCAGCGGCTTCACACTCTTGTCACAATAACACAGCTCTTCTCACCGCTATGCTGCTCTGTGGCATGATGGACTGTTCCCTCAAAAAAAAAAAAACAAAAACACCTTACTTGTGCCAATGGGACAAACAAGGTGACATTCGTGTTCTTAGGGGCTTAGAACTTTTGGCAAGAGCATACAAGACACTTTCAAATGTGGCAAATGATACACAAGATTAGAAAGCATGTCTATGTAAGAGACGGAATTATGTTTTAAATTATACTACAGAGGCATCCTTGTGAAATTCTCAGAGGAAGACTGCCTTCTCCGAGACAAAAGCCATCAAAGCAAAACCAAACAGAACAAACTTAATTTTGTGCATCTGAGCAAAACGAGGGTGAAAGCATGGCACAAGCTGTACCACCAAGGGTCTTGAGCGCTATAGTTAGAAATTCACGGCTTGTTCTAGCTGCAGTGGGGAGCAACTCACGCTACTACTCTCTGTCTCCTATTTTGAGAAAAAGAAAACGATCACTTTGGTTGCTCTCTGGAGAATGACAATAGTAATATAG
This sequence comes from Ellobius talpinus, assembly GCA_001685095.1. Classification (NCBI taxonomy): domain Eukaryota; kingdom Metazoa; phylum Chordata; class Mammalia; order Rodentia; family Cricetidae; genus Ellobius; species Ellobius talpinus. Next base: position 20,620 of record LOJH01002274.1, on the reverse strand, counting down.
AGTGGAAGCAATTTAGAACATTGGAATTAGATTTATGTTAGCAGGATGTTATTTGAGTCAATGGGAGTTCTCATAATCTTCCCAACTGTTGAGAAGGTTATATCTCTATATTTAATCTTGCCACAAAAACATTGCTGTTCTCATTGCTATGCCTTCTGCCTCCACGATGGGCTGGGCGTTCCTTCAAACTGTGGGCACTTAATAACTATCATGTAAGCACGGAAACTATCATGTAAATTACTTCTTACATTACTTTTTTTTCCCCTTTCTGGTGCTATCACTCGCAGTTAGGTTACCAGGTGAAACACAGCTAAATCTTGACTTCAGATAACCACGTTTTCATGTGTCTCAGAACGAGAGATACATTTTAAGGAGTTACTCGTTATTCAGAATTAAGCCAGTTGGTTTACCATCGTACTCTGCTCCCACTAGATCATGAATCCCAGAAAGGCGGGAAAACCCTTGCTTCCAATGCATTCGTTTTGTGAGTCTATCCTTGGGCAAGAAGCCCTCCCTTTCTGAAGGAGTGAAGCATTAAACGAACGAGGGGGTAACTGAATAATGTGTCCTCCAATTAAATTATACTAAGAACCAAAGCCTCAGGGGCGCGAGAATCGCACCACCGGGCCGGGAACCGCATTCCCTAACGCAGCACCGGCGGAGCCAGCGGCCGGGTGTCCTGGGGTCACGCGCATCGCGCCCTCGGTGACGTCATCACGCGCGCGCCCCGGGCTTCCCTGGGTTTCGCGGGGCCGGCGCTTTCTCTTCCGCGGCTGCCGTGAGCGGAGCTCTCCGGTTCACCGCCCGCGGCGCTGCCTGCCTGCCGAGCGGTCGGTCGGCCGCGGTCCCTCAGGCTCTCTCCGTCTCTGTCACTGCCCGCTGGCAGCAGGCCTGGCCGCTCCCACGGGGAGCGAGCTTCTCCTCAGGGCCATGTCCAGGCCTAACAGCGTCTCGCCGCGTCCTCCGGCTCCTGGCGGAGGCGGCAGCGGAGGAGGCGGCGGCGGCCCCGGTTCGTGTGGTCCTGGAGGCGGTGGCCGGGCCAAGGGGCTCAAAGACATTCGTGTTGACGAGGAGGTGAAGATCGCCGTCAACATCGCCCTGGAGCGCTTCCGATATGGTGACCAGCGAGGTGAGGCTCCTGATGGGGGACCCGGCCGCCTGACACCCGCCCCCGAGGCAGCCCCGGGCTGGGCAGAGGAACCGAGGGCCGGGCCGCAGAGGTGAAACCCGCGCCTGTCGCCTGACTGTCGCTCGTGGAGTGGGATGCCTTATGGGTCGGGCGGGTTATGGAGCAGGGAGGGTGAAGGCAGAAGGTAAAAAGGTTAGGTTGTTCCCGGGCGGGAGTTTCTCTCTTCTCCCGGGTACTTTTCTGCAGCCCTCGGCTGCTAAGTCAACATTATTTTTTTAAGGAGTTGATAAGTCCCTGCCATCATCAACATCCCCCTCCTCATTAGTATTGAAAAGGTGTAGGATTACTTTAAGCTGAAGAATCTTCAAAGGAGCGGAAGGAAATGGAATAGATAAGGAAAAATACCGGCAATATAAAGGGCTTTTTTGAAATTCTAGGCGCATCATATCGAACACAAATTAAACTTGTTTTGGCATTTTAAGCGTGTTTCACACCTCATCAGGCTAGAGACCTATTTGCCGCGGTCCTTATAGTACTGAAGTGACCCGTAGTGTCTTCATAGCTCATTCTGATTTGCTGGCTTAAATAGGAGATCTCTAGAGACCTATTTGCCGCGGTCCTTATAATATAGTACTGAAGTGACCCATAGTGTCTTCATGGCTCATTCTGATTTGCTGGCTTAAATAGGAGACCTCCTGCTGATGAGGCTTAACGGTTGAAAAGGGTAAACGAAATGATTTTTAACGTATATTTGACAGAAGCAATGCCTTGGCGAAATGTCCCAACAAATCCAGTGTGAAATAGTGACTCGGAGCACTGCACAGTTTTAAGAACAGAGACATAGGAGTTTCAGCTTGAGAATTCCTAACGCTTGAGCTTACATCATTACTGAAGGAAAGAAATTGTGTCAAGCAAAACAGGAATAAGTTAAATTAGTCAAATATGTCCATGGTTATTAGGACAATTCAAGATTTCAACACAGATGAATAATCTTTGGTGAATTTCAGAGTCCTTTATTATATTTAGGTTTTTGTCTGTAGCTTAAAAAGAAGTGCCTGAATTCTGGGCTGGAGAAATGGCTCAGGAGTTAAGAGCACTGGCTGCTCTTGCAGAAGACCCATATTTGACTTCCAGCACCCTCCTGATGGCTCAGAACCATCCGTAACTCACTTCCAAGGGATCTGATACCTCTTCTGACCTGAGGGCACTGCACACATATTGTGCACATATATACACTGAGACACACACACATGATTAAATAAATATTAAAAATTAATATCGGAATCCTATTAAACATGAGATACTGAATTAATATATTTTCATGTGGATGCATAATTTGACTGTATACTTACATGTAGTTTTCATGTTTTACACCTATAATTATCTGTATGTGGAACCTTTTTTTCCTGTGTAGAAATGGAATTTCCTTCTTCTTTGACCAGTACGGAAAGAGCCTTTATTCACCGACTAAGTCAGTCTCTTGGTTTAGTTTCTAAAAGTAAAGGGTAAGTTTACAGCTTTTCTTATTTTTACAAAGTTATGTACTACAGAAAAGGATAAATACATCTGATTACATTTTAACCATTATTTCTGTTTTAATTTTCGTGTTCTTAATTATAGGATATGTAGATAAACTCATTTAAGTCTGAACCAGGGTCAGCTTTTCTTCCTTTAACCCACCTTACCTCCCAGGTGCAGGAAATAAGTTGAGCAGGGAGGCGGCTGATCCTGTGCAAGCTGCTGTGTAAGCCTGATAGCCTGAGTCCCATCTTCAGAGCCCACTATGAGAAAAGAAAGAAAAGAAAGCCGACTCTGCTCAAAGCAACGACGTCTGCCCCTCACAGTGAAAGGGAGTAGGAGACTGTAGAATGGGCCAGAGGTTTGCACAGTGGGAGAAATAACAAGTGAGACCCAACCTCAACTAGGTGAAAGGAGAGCAGGAACTCCAAATAGTTGTCCAGTGACATCCATGTGAACCCCTGAATTTACATATACTCAAATAAGTTTGAAAAAATTTTAAATTTAAAAGTGAATATAGCTTCCATTATTCATCTTAGGCTCTTTACCATTAGACTGGTAGGTGGCAGATTTGTCAGAAAAATAAATAAGCTTATTTATTTCTTTTAAATTTTATTTTATATTTATTTATTTTGAGACAAGTTTCTCTGTGTAGCCCTGGCTGTCCTGGGACTCACTCTGTAGACCAAGGTGGCATCAAACTCAGACCTGTCTGTCTCTGCCTCCCAAGTGCTGGCATTAAGGGCATGTACCTCTACACTCAACTATAAGAAAGGGATTGATTTATTAAAAGCTACATTGCACATATGCAGAGGGAACTTCTTGAAGACATGACAAAGGATAGATCCTTGAATGATAAGTTGCAAGTTGTGGGAAGGGAGCATGGGATATAACTGTAAGAATTAGAGGGTTTTTTTTTCTTTTTTTTTTCAAGCAAGTTTTGTTATATGGGCTCCTCTGGTACTCTTTCTAGGTTAAGTCTAGAGTAGGCCCTGCAATTGAATCTTGTTGGTGTTCCTGATAATGAGTGTTGAGTGGTAGATTTTCCTTGGGGTGATACAACACATGCACCCTTATTCACTCAGGAAAAGAATCTAGGACAAACTAAAGACTGCACTGAAGTCCAACTTGGTGAGCCAATGAAGGTTTTTTCCTTTAAAGAGTTATTATTTATTTTTATTTTATGGTTATGGATGTTTTGTCTGACTGTATGTCTGTGTACCCTGTGCATGTAATATCTGGAGAGGCCAGAAGAGGGTATTGGATCCTTTAAAGCTGGAGTTACAGATGGTTATGAACCACCATATGGGTGCTAGGAACTGAACCCCAGTCCTCTGCAAGAGCAGCAAATGCTCTTAACCATGGAGCCGTCTTTCCAGCCCCTTTACTTTTTAACTGACAATAATTATGCACACACAGAGTATAATGTGATTTTTTTATTCCATGTATACAGTAGGGCTATCAGGGTAATTAGCACATCTGTTGTCTCACAGAGTTTCTATTTCTTTATGATGAGAGCATTTAGGATCCTCTTGTAACTAAGAACGTATACCTTCTTGTTAACAATAGTTGGTATTGTGAGGCAGAGCACCAGACTTACTTTTTTCTGTCATTTTATGTGTGTTTTTGAATGTCTTCTTTTCCTTCCTCCCCTAACATTGACTTTGAATTTAGTTAACTTACATCATATGTGTTTATATTTGCATGTGCATGCCATGGCTGTGAATGTGGATGTCAGAGGACAGCTCTCAGGAGTACATTCTCAGTTCTTTCCTTCTACTGTGGGTCTGTGGAGTTGAACTCAGGTTGTCAGAATTAGACAAGATGGTTTTTTTTTTTTTTACTCACTATGCCATCTTGCTGGTCCTCAACATTTACTTTTATGCTTAATAATTGCATATGAGATTCTCTCTTATTTTACAACTTTCTTAGGAAATTTCACTTATCTAACAGCACTCTACCTGGACAGCTGGTTTCTAATTTTGTTTGAGAAAGGAGACTTCTATATTTTATCAAAGCCATAGCATCAGGTATTCCAGAGAAGATACATGATGAGGGGATCTCAGTGTTTTAGTTTTCATATTAATGCAAGTCTCTACTTGCATTAATTTCATTTTATTTTCCTTCTCACAAAGATGATATTTTACCCCAGATATCATGTATATATCATTATCTTTGCAGTGCCTAATGTATAAGCATGAATAATAATTACCAAGGATAAAATCTTTATCAAGTTATTATCTTTCTATTATATGTGTTGAAACTAAATTTTCGGTGGTAATTTAAACTTGAACCTGCTTAATTTGAATTATTTTTACACATAGAGGTGGCCTGTGTTAGGGTAGTTTCAGTTTGATCTATCAGTTTGGTTGTGGACTTCAGGAAAGAGTAGTATATTTTACTCAATTTTGTAACCACAGCTTCTACCAGTATCTGACATATATTTATAAATTATGGGTGATTTCAGAGAAAAAATAGTTACAGCTGAAACATAAATGTTTCCAAGATAATTTTTAAAGTAAATGAAAATGTCTTGATATCACAGATAAGTTAGAGCTGTTTTTGTTAAGGAGCATACAGCGTTAGAGAACTAAAACAATGTACTTTTGGTCGTATGGTTAATTAACTGAAGAGTAGTACTGAATGAACATCAGCCTACGGACTTCTTCTCTCGTGCTTATTTCATTTCAGTATTATTTCCTCTCTGTAGATAAGAATTTATGAGATGAGCAGCCCAGAAGAGTGAGTAGTTGCTTCTGTGCCAGCTGAAGTTTCAGACATTGCAGAACAAGGGAAGAACCTACTCTAGAGAACATGCTTAGACTTTAATAATTCACTTCACTGTGGAAATAAAAATTTCTAGACTACGTTATATTTTATTCCTTTTTTTTCTTCCCTGATTCAGAGTCTCAGGTAGCGTAGGCTGGCCTTGAACTCCATGATTATCAGGCTTTTACCTCCCACATGCTAGGACTACAGGTGTGTGTCATCACACCCAGCTAATCTAGACTGTTCTTTATCCCATTATTTAAAGCATTATTAAGTACTTAGAGAGTAAGTTACAGCATTGAGAACTTACCATTCACTGTGGTATTCAATAAGGAATACAGACATTTAAATGTTGGTAAGGTAAGACCTGCACTTAGACACAGCTAAAACTACAGTTCTTTACATTTATGTAATCATTTGTGCATGTGAGGGCATAAGCATGCACACACCTGCTATAGCACATATGGTCAGGAGCCAACTTGTGAAGTTGATTCTCTCTGTTCATCATGTGGGTTCCCAGGATTGAACTCAGGTTGTCAGGGTTGACAATGATTCTGGCCTCAGTTTAATGTTCTTGTGGAGAACATATTGTTGACAGAATTTAAATGTAATGAAAATTGGGGAAATTATACAATAATGTCATTTTCACCATATTTGTGGTTCTCTTGCTCATTTTTATATGATAGTTATATGCACAAATGAAGATGTTTGAAATATTTTAGGTAGTTTTAAGAAATGATTTTTTTTTCTTTTCAAGACAGGGTTTCTCTGTAGCTTTGGTGCCTGTCCTGGAACTGGCTCTTGTAGACCAGGCTGGCCTTGAACTCACAGAGATCTGCCTGCCTCTGCTTCCTGAGTGCTGGGATTAAAGGCATGCGCCACCACTGCCCGGCAAGACATGATTTTTTTTCTTATTTACTTAAAGCCTGTTCTGTGACAGATGCTGTAATATATATATATATATATATATNCTGCCTGCCTCTGCTTCCTGAGTGCTGGGATTAAAGGCATGCGCCACCACTGCCCGGCAAGACATGATTTTTTTTCTTATTTACTTAAAGCCTGTTCTGTGACAGATGCTGTAATATATATATATATATATATATCTTCTTAATAATTTGAATAGTCCTTCAAAGTAGGTATTATTAGCTTGGGCTTAAAGCCAGGAACTTGAGCTGAAGAGTATATCATACAAGCTTTGGTAAAAAATCTTTTCACTTATAAAGTATGTGCTTGAAGTAATCATTTGCAGTGCTGTGTTACACAGGTTTGATTCAGCTGTTAAAAGTGGCTCTTTTAACAGGCTCTCCTGGGAATGAAACATTACTAACACACCTCAAAGCATGCTGTGGGCATGCTAGCATCAACAGTCTGTCATCACCTTTTCAATATCGTTTAGATTCCCCCATCTTTATATTCTTCCCAGTATGTATTAACTGGTGATGGTTTATCTACCAAAGTCTACAAAATTCAAATTTTAACATTTATGGATGTATTAGACTTTTACTTTTGTTATTGCTTATTTAAGGGTTTGTAGCATTTTGATAGTTTAATTGAAGATAACTCTTGTGACTGCTTAATTCATCTTTGTTGATTGTTGGAATTTTAATATCTCAAAAGATTTTTATTGTTTTGTTTGAGATTTATTTTCTATGTAGGCATATGTCATATGTGAACAAGTTGACTATATATAGTAAATAAATGATTTCTATTAACATTCAGAAAGGGAGCAAATAGGTACCTAACTGTGAAGAAGAAAGATGGATCAGAAACAGCCCATGCAATGATGACCTGTAATTTGACTCACAATACAAAACATGCTGTTAGAAGCCTAATTCAGAGATTTCCTGTCACCAATAAAGAGCGTACTGAACTTCTACCTAAAACAGAAAGAGGAAATGTGTTTGCAGTTGAAGCTGGTATGTATTTTCTGTGAGCTTCCTTATTTACCCTCTTATTTGGTGATTTTTTTTCTACTTTAAATTTGTTTTTTGAAACTAGTATGGTACATTTTTTCTAGTTTTAATGTATTAAATGATAAAAATGATAAAGAATTATGAAAAATTTGGAATAAAGTATTAAGGCATATTATGCAGTCAAATCAAAACTTTTGAAGATTGTAGTAATGACTACTGTTCATTGAACAATTCCCATGTGCTTGGTGGTACCCTCACTCCTATAGCCGCACAGTAGCAATCTTCGAGAGGTCAGACTGTGAGCCATGGAGAAGCTGGAGCTCAGAAAGGTGAAACGATTCCTTCATGATTACTCAACTAGCCAATAAACGCTGAGATTCCACTCCAAAGTCTGGGGCTTTTCTCAATCACTGTCTTGATATTACGTTGTCTTGATAAGTACTCTGTCTTGATAAGTACGCTGTCTTAATAAGTACCAGTTTACTCTGGGGCTTTAGTTTCTGCTAAGGGCTGGGGAAGAATCTTCAGTATGTTAAATTATTCAAAGATGGTATATAAGTTATAAAGTGAAGCCATAATTTTATTCAGAAAAATACCTTTAAAAGTGATGAAGTTATATAACTGCCTAGTGTAGACTTTGCATAGTTATTGTTTTCTAAGAAATAGGTCTGCATCTCATAAGCCATACATGGCCATAGATATCAGAGAACTTCTATTTATCTTTTAAGTTTTGATTGTTTTGTCATGCTGTCTGGCTCATGGGTGCTATGCAAGCACACTACCATTAAGCTATAACCCAAACCCTAAAGAGAGTCTCTTAAGTGTGGACACACAGAAATAGTTTGAGCTGTTTGGAGAATACATTCTTTATGACACCTGCTTAGTTAGTTATATGTGGATATTGGCCAAATGCTCTGTTGGAAAATTTGTTAAGCATTAAAACTTTGTATTTGCAGATAATATTCTATGAATCATTTAGTTGTAAATTCATTTTAAACATGTAGACTGTTTTCTTTTTTGTAATGTTACATTATCTGTAACAGATTTTATAATGTACATTATTTCCTGCTTAAATTTTAATTTTCTCTGACATTACTGATAGAAACTTATAGTAAATCTGAAAATAATTTATGTGATTAAGATTATGTTTTGGTGATTGTGGAATAATTTTTATTCATTTTAATTGGTTATGCATTGGAAATACTTTTGAAAAAGACTTGCTGTATAATTGATGCCGAACTCATAGCCTATAAAATGATACGTCCAGGAGGGCAGTAGTTGAGGCACTGGGTAGAGAAGAAACCTCCTAAAGAAGCATATAAAATTATATGGCTTCATTTTCAATGTATCGTTTCAGTGTAGGTCATAAACTTTCTGTTTATTCATTTTTGAAGAAAACCGAGAAATGAGCAAGACAAGTGGACGACTTAACAATGGCATACCTCAAGTTCCTGTGAAAAGGGGAGAGTCTGAATTTGATGCTTTCAGGCAGTCTTTACCAGTTTTTGAGAAACAAGAAGAAATTGTTAAAATAATAAAAGAGAATAAAGTAGTTTTGATTGTAGGAGAAACTGGGTCTGGAAAGACTACACAGGTTTGTGTTTTCTTTGTTGTTTATTGAAGAAAATATAATTCATTCCATTTTATAGTTTTATGTCAAATTTATACTATGTGTTTAAAAAACTGGCTATTTTACTAATAGTTATTTCATACATAAATTGTTACTGAGTGCTTACAGAGAATTTATAGAAAGGAAATCTTTCAAATTATTACTTTTTTGTCTTCTTATTTTTGTTTTTTGAGTCTGGGTCTATATGGAGTCCTGGCTGTCCTGGAGCTCACAGAGATCCTGTCCCTGCCTTCCGAGTGCTGGGATTAAAGAAAGGAGTGTGCTGCCACACCCTGCCTTATTATTTTTTAACCAGTGCCTTTGGTCTTTAAGGAAATAGAAGTTATGTGATTTATTATATTGGAAGGAGGCTGCGTCTGGAGTTCAGATTCCTGTAATTTTATCAATTAGATGTGAAGACTTCATCTGACTTTGTAACCATTGTGAGCTTGTTTCCATTTAGAAAAATGGTACTGATAATTCATTTTAGGGTGAGGTTTAGAGATAATCTCTACAAAATGCCACATGGTACCAACTAGCACCTAGTGTTAAGATTTACTTTAATTTTAAAGATTCCTGATGTTTCTGTTCTGTGAACCACAAAGCTAGACAGAATTTAAAGAAGTCTATTAGCCAGTTTCAGGAAATAAGATATATTTCCCTTATTTATATTCATAATGTAAGTGATATGGAGGCTATTACATAGAAATTGAAAGAATTTTTTTCTTCATCTTTTTGTTTGAGAATTTCATGCATGCATTCCTTGCATGTTAATTAAATCTACCTTCCTCTCCCCTCCAGTTTCTCCCTTATCCCTTGCCATGATTTCTTCCCAACTTCATGAACTCATAAAAAATCCACTCAGTTCACTTATTATGCCTCTTAGGGGCTGTATCCCTGTCTTTCCCTTCACCAGCAGCCAGCAGTTGCCGATAGCTCCTCAGCTAGTGCTGGAACTTCATGAGTCCTTTTTCTACCCATGCTGGGATTTTGTGCGGATCTTGTGCAGATCCTGTGCAAGCAGTCACAGCTACTGTGAGTTTATGTGTACAGTGGCACCGACATGTAAACAAATGCTGTTTTGCTGCAGACATCTGCTGCCTGTGGCTCTTACAGTCTTTCTGTTCTGTTTACAATGATTCCTGAGCCTTGGGGGAAAGGATGTGATATTGCTGTCCCATTTAGAGCTGAGCATTCCATAGTCTCTTATTCTCTGCACATTGACCAGTTATAAGTCTCTGTATTAATTACCCTATACTGTGTAATGAAACTTCTCTGATGAGGGTTTAGCAATGTACTGATCTATGAGTATAAAGTTAAGAATGGGGAATTTATTACTATATCCATTGATCAAAATAATATTACTAACTCAGTATTATTCCCTGGCCAGCTCCAGGGTTTTGGCTCAGTTAACAGTACCAGGTATGAGTTCTGTCTTGTGCAGCAGTCTTTAAATCCAGTCAGAAATGGGTGGTTTTACCCCTATAATAGTCACACCACTGTTGTTCAATTGGCATATCTTGGTAGGCCATAGCTATTATAGCTCACAGGGCTCACATCTGGTTAAGACTTATTATTTTTCTTCCCTAGTAGTATGCATAACACCTTCAGCACTCTGTAAGCTAGTCAGTAAGGAGGATGCTTCCAGGTTAGTACCAACTTGATGTTTCATGTCCTGTGACTCAAGTATATGATGTCTTCAGCAATAGGCTCCTACCAGGTTCTGGAGGGTAACCAAAAACAGTGGCAATAGTCTGTAGTATTGGGTCTAGGGGACCCCACTGACCAACAACTCAAAAAGATGTAACCTTATTGGCCTTTTTTTTATAGCCTTTTGTGTGTCTCATTATAGGACAACTCCATTTAAACTCCTTTTATATAATGTGTATGGATTTTTAGGAAGCTCCTACAACAGTAGGTTCCCATATGGCATTTTTAGAGGTCTTTAGCATTAGTTATTTCTTTCCACACACTCCTCTACCATGCCTTCTGCTCTCTTACACCAGTTGAACTCTTCCTATTTCTTCATTCCCCTTTCCCCCTGTATTTTGCCTCCTTCCCTTGAAACTACCCACCCTCATTGCTCTTAGTTTCCTCCCTTCTGTTGGTATTTCAGTTTAGACACACTTTAGCTAGTATACATGTATGAGAGAGAATTTATAGCATTTGTCCTTTTGGGTTTGGGTTATATCAGTATCATTATGTACTACATGATTGCCGTGCTCACAGAGACCAGAAGAAGGCCTCAAATCCTCTGGGACTGGAGTTATAGGTAATTGTGAGCTGCCATGTGGGTGCTGGGAATTGAATGAACCCAGATACTCTGGAAGGGCAACGAGTGCTCTTAACTACTGAGCCGTCTTGCTAGCCCCAATAAGATTTCTTATTTTAAATATGTATGACGCTTCTGAATTTTATTATAGGAAAGTATTTGTAATTCTAGGATTGTATTTTTGTTTTCTTAATTTTCACTATTAAAATATCATATTGGAACTTTGTCATTTCATTGTCTTTATATGATAGTTTGGAGGGAAGAAACAGTAGTGGTTGTTACGATCCAGGATTCATTTCTTAGTATAGTCTGGTCATTTTGGCTTTCAGAAGTATTTGAAGGTCTTCTTTACCTTGCGTATTTTTTGTTAGATTTGATTTAAAATATTTAATTTTAGTTCTCATTGTAAACAAAATCTCTTAAAATTCACTTTCTCATTGGTATTGGCAGTTATGAGGCTTACTGATTTGAAGATTAGTTAATGTCTTGACATGTTATGGGACTTTGAAATTTGACTTGTGTTGATATTTCTGGGTATACAAAGTGAATGCTATCTCATAATGATTTAAATTTTTTTTTAGATTCCTCAGTTCCTATTAGATGATTGCTTTAAGAACGGCATTCCCTGCCGAATATTTTGTACTCAGCCAAGACGATTAGCTGCTATTGCTGTGGCTGAAAGAGTTGCCGCCGAGAGAAGGGAAAGAATTGGTCAAACAATTGGTTATCAGATCCGATTAGAAAGCAGGTAAAGACAGTCTCCCACCATTCAACACGCTTAAAGCTGGCTAAATACATACATTTGACTAAAAATAGAGGATTAGGTAATGAGGTTAAGTGGAGGGGGAAGTGTCAAGGGTCCCACCTTTAGACAGAGAACACAAGCAGTGAGTGACTGTGGAGACAGGGAGATTAAGTAGTCGATTCTGAAACTATGAACACATTAACAACAAAATTGGACTTGGCAGATGTGTTTAGCTATTTGTACACATGTATATAACAATAATAAAGAATAAGGGTGTCTCATTTGAGAATGGGGGAACATGGGAGGGACTTCTGGGAGGAAAGGGCAGGGAGAAGTGGTTTAATTATATTTTATTTAGAAATAAAATTAACTTAAAAAATTACAAAAAGCTAAACAAAAAGTTAAGTGATAATTTTGCTACCAGTAAATCTATATTCAGATATTGATTTTATATTTAAACTTACTGAGGTTTTGTGCACCTGAGCTATAGATATAAACCCTATTACAGTGTTATGATCAAGTACAAGCTGCTTGACCTTGCTGAGACTTTGTCTCATAAAATGAGCTACTAGGCCATCTAATGTCTGGGACATTAATCTATTGAGAAGTTTGGATAGGAACTCAGTAAATGATAGTGACTCAGTTTTAGTGATAATGTGCAACTGAGTATCCCTTATCCAAAATGCTTGGGATCATGTGTAATCAGATTTTAGAATTTTTTGGATTTTGGGTATCAGTGTAAACTTTACTGGTTGAGCATATGGAATGTTCAGCTAGACACTTGGGAGTTTGAATTTCCAGACCAAGGATGCTTAGCCTGCTGCAATACTTACTATTACCTTCTTAACAAGTATTAGCATTTCTTGGTTTGTAGCAATGACTGAAAACTTTTTTTCACTTGTAATTTTTTTAACTGAACTAAAATTTTTAAATTTTTAACATACTTAAGATCTTTAACAAAGTATATAGCTTACTTAATTAAAAGCTATTTTTGATGAAATTTGTGATTGTCAGGCATTATATATGTATTTTATGTAACTTCTAATAAACCACATGTAATAGTACACCAATAATATTCATAATAATATAAATATTATTTGTATTATTTGCTAAAGTATATATGGTAAGCATTTAAAGTAACTATTTTGATTATGTAAAAGATTTGTAATTGTGCATTTTATTTTGATTTTTAAATAGGGTTTCTCCAAAGACACTTTTGACATTTTGCACTAATGGGGTATTGCTTCGTACATTGATGGCAGGTGATAGCACATTGTCAACTGTGACCCATGTCATTGTGGTAAGACTATTGTTGAATTTGCCATGTATAACTGAGACAGCTTAATATTTAATTACATAATGATATTTTTAGAATAGGGTAAGATGAGAATGAACTATTGTATTTAGTGGGTTCTCTTCAAGGTAATTTGGTAGTGTAATTATTAGAACTATATCTTACATTGCATAAAGGTGCATTGGGTGTCATGGGAGAGATAAACAGGAGAGAGTTTTTTGAAAATATGCTTTTCATCTATGAAAGTAATGCATGTTTTTAGAATTTTCTAGAAATGGTAAACACTTTTTTTTAGTCACTATACTTAGCTTTTTAATTACTTCTTTAATGCCACAGATTTCCTAATTGTAGCTATATACTTTCTAGTCTTTTAACTTTGTGGTTAAATTTCTGAATTAATTAGCTACTTGTAAAGTAATAATGACTCTCATTAAAGTATTCTAAGCTGTTTTCTAGTTTCTGTCAGATAAAAAATAGAATAAGTTCTTTTAGCCTTTAATAAGCCTTAAGTAGTTTTAAATAGCCTTTAAGAGAAATCTTGCCTAACTAAAGGATTCACTTGCTCCCTAGCGTTAACAGGTATACATACACAGGTTTTTGTTTGTTTTTGCCTTCATTTGAGAAAAGATCTTGCTATATTGCTTAGGATGGCCTCCAGCTTGCCATCTTCTTGCTTTAGTCTCCTGAGTGGCAGAGATTACAAGGGTGTACTACCATATATATAAATTGATTTTGTTTATATTAAGACTGCATTTAATAGACTGAGATAATTTAGAATTTTTATAGGTTTTTTTTGGTCTTACATTCTGTATGAAAAGGGACAATACTTTGTCATCTACAATAAGTTGTAAATGTATGATGATATCTAAATTGTACATACTGCAAATGTTCTATGGTATTGGTTGGCCTTTCCTTATTTAATTTAGCAATGTAAATTTAGCAGTGCTTTTCTTTTAAAGACCGAGTTGTGCACAGTGTTTTACCTGATCCATGGTTTCATTTCTGTTTCTATTCATTGCAGGATGAAGTGCATGAAAGGGATCGGTTCAGTGATTTTTTACTTACAAAATTAAGAGATTTGTTGCAAAAACACCCAACTTTGAAACTCATTCTTTCTAGTGCTGCCTTGGATGTGAATCTCTTCATAAGATATTTTGGAAGTTGTCCAGTGATATATAGTATGACTATCAGTTATTTTCTATAATTTCTTTGAAGTAAAATTTTGAAGTGTGATAATGTTATATTTGTTTATTTAAACAGAAACTGGAAGATATTCTGAAGTGGAGGATATTTGTTTATGTTTCCCCTGAGACAGGCTTCATAGTGGTCTCTCTCTACTTTGACCTCTCTTTTGCATTGGTAGCTCTCTGATGCTGTGTAGCAAATCCAGTTATCGAAACTTAAAAAGGAACGAGCTGCTTTTAGTCCTGTGTTTCTCTTCAAACACTGTTCTGTAGCTTCTGCACTTTACTGCCTGATCTCTGGGGACAGTTGTCTATACTGTCGTGTTGATCTACTTGCTGACCCCAGGCTTGAGGTTGTCAAACTCCAGGCTTATTCTTGGTTGGTGAGGTCTATTCTAATGCTGGTACATTAGGCTTCCTTTCCCTGTACTGCTTGAGCTGTACCTCTTACTTCCTTCACGTTTTGGCTTGTCATCATTGGACCCAGATGCCTCTTTATATTGTCTTTAACCCTGAGGCTATGGGAGTTTGAATCTAGGTTCCCTGACTTGAATATTTTTTGTCTCAGGACTCTAATGTATGTTAGTTTTAAACAATAGATTTTTCCCTAATATGACCCACCACCTCTGAGCTGGGGGACCCCTGTCTACTCCTGACCTGTCCTGCTTTTTAAATCAGTTGTCTCAGCGATACCTACAACTGGGTCCGAGTTCTGTAGATAAAGATTATAGCTTCTTTTCTCCTGGACTGCCTAGTTTACCTTCTGGATGAGGCTTCTGCTTCCCTTCCATATGCTAGAGAACAATGCATCCTTTTTGCTTATTTTTTGTTTTGTTTCCCTGCACTTTTCAGCCATACTATGACTCCCTTTGTATGTTTCCCAAGCTCTTCCTCATTTGATTTTCTTATCTTGGTACTTCTTCACTGGGTTGCAGGAAGTCATCTTCTAGTCTGCCATCATATACTGAGGTCCTTTCATCATTATTTTATTAAGATTCACTATATAAGTTTTTCTAAAGGATGATTGATTTATATTTTTGAATTATTAGAAGCTGTTCATGTGTCATTCTTATTTTAAATTGCATTTTATTCTGTGTGTGTGCACGCACATGTGTGTAGATGCCATAGTGATTGAGTGAGGTTATAGGAAAATGTGGGAATTGGTTCTTTCCTATCATGTGGGTCCCATTTAGGAATTCTTAGCAATATTATTTTGGCACTGATTTAAATACTAAGCCAAATATTTAGATATTAGGCAATATATATATATTCTACATTGCATCACATTAGCCTTTGTGTGTGTGTGAGAGAGAGAGGAGAGAGATAGAGAGAGAGAGAGAGAGAGAGAGAGAGAGAGATTGATTCTCAGATCTCAGTTTATTTGGGATCATTGCTTCTTGAATCTTATTCTACTCTACAGTGTTTTCTTACTTTTCTCTCTGGGTTTCTCTTTTGTGTGCATGTACTCATATGTTGGTATTTTTGTTTTACCTTTCTTTCCTTAATTTTAATTCCTTTTTGTTTCTGTTCACTTTTTTTTCCTTCTCTCTTCCTGCCCTTTTTTGCAACTCTACTAGCTATTGTGGATGTACATTTAATTTCCCTGGAAGCTTTTTTTTTAAATGCTTGTGGGTCCTACTTTCAATTGTATACTGATGTTTGTTCTCCAGAGTTTTGAATGTAGAAATATTATAAGTACATCACTTCTAATATGTCCTAAACTGAATGCTTAAAATATAAATTATGGTTTTCTTTTTGTCTTGCATATCTTGGGTCTATCTATATCTAGACTCATCTAGAGTCACCTAAGTCTCAAACTTGCACATTTATCTAATAGTGTTAATAATATTTTCTTGGATATTAGGCACATGGAATTTCTCCCTGTTCTCATTGAAAGTTTCCTTGTCTCCTTTCATAAGCATGAAAGAAACTGCAACTTTCACTGGCCAACATATTTCTCTTTAGCTTTCCTTGTTACTCAGAGAAACAAGGGCAAGCCAGATATCCAGGTATTATAGTGGATTAAACAAATATTTTGATAACAAATGTAATTATGATTTCTTTTTATTTTACTTTCTGTTTCAATAATCCATCTAGGATTTTTGTTTTGTTTTTTAGTGTTCACTATCACTATTCTTATTCAACCTGTTTTCTTCTTTTCCTGAACTATTATACATGTCACTGCCTAGTCTAGTTCTACTCTTCTGTTTTGAAAAATCCATTCTCCATATTATTTCTTTGGCATTCCTATCTGAAGGCAAATTTTCATGATGCTGACCACTCTCTTAAGTTTTGAGTGGGCTTTATTTCATGACAAAGACCTTTAATGTGACTGCATTTGTTTCTCTGGCTTTATCCTTCCCTCACCTCTCCTATCCTCCTGCTTTCCTTTCAGTTTCTTGAAAACAGTCTTATTCTGGTTCCACCGCAGTGACTTTGTTCATAATGTGTTTTCTTCACATACTATGTACTTTCTGTGGAGTGCAGTTATTTTATGTCCTTGTTCTCCAGTGTCTCATAAAAATCTTTTCTTGATGTCACTTTCCTGTAGTACACTGTCATGATATCCCATACTTCTTTCTTATAGGACTTTCTTGTTGGACATTGGACATGTTTCTGTTTACATTTTTTTTTCATGTTTCTGGTCTTCCCTGCTTTGTATGCCAAAATGGATGTAGGAAGTAGCACTGTTTGTACTTACCATGGTACTCTCAGTCTCTAATGTGATACCAGGCACCTGGCAAGTAGGTAGTAAACACTAGGGGGAAAGCAAGTGAGCACTTGCTAGAATATGAAGTCAGTTGTTCCCTCTAGTCACATGTCTACAGAGCAGTGTTGCAGTTAATGGGAGGTATCGGGAGTCACTGCAAACGGTGACTTTGAACTTTCAAAACACTTTGAAACAGTTTTGTATATTTATTTTAAGATGCTTCATTAAATGTAGGAATTCTTTTTTGTGAATTATCTATAGGATACAAATTGGATATTTAAACATTTTTATTCTTTAGTACAGGGAAGACCATTTGAAGTAAAAGAAATGTTTCTGGAAGATATTTTAAGAACTACTGGATATACCAACAAAGAAATGTTAAAGTACAAAAAGGAAAAGCAACGAGGTAAGGTTTTTAGCAAGAAAATTATTGTTAAAATTTATTTCTTATAATGCTGTAGTCTTAGCTTAGAGAAGAACAAGGATACTTGAAAACATTTTCTCTTGCATATAATTAGATAAAATTATGTGATACTTTTGTCCTAAATAGACCTTTTAAGGGGATATTTTATTTATTTATATTTTTATTAAATGTGTGTGTGGCGGGGTGTTTTATGTGCATGTATGTCTGTCTACCATGTGCATGCTGTGCCTGCAGAGGCCAGAAGAGATCATAGAATCCCTTGGAACTGGAGTTGCAGCTGACTATGAGCCACCCCATGGGTCCTGAGAACAGAACTCAGGTCCTTTGGAACGACAGCTATTGTTCTTAATGGCTGAGCCATCTTTCTAACCTTTGGGATATACTTTTGTATTCTGGTTTATATCCAGAAGTTATAATCTGTGGAAAGGAACTAAATACATGTTGAAATTGAGGAGGTTGAGTGTGTCTGAATCCACAGGCCTAGTCAGGGTTTTCAGAAAGCAGTGGGATACATGGTGGCTCCCCATAGCTTACCTCATTAGGTAGAATTAAGACATTAATGGGAGGGAGTGGAAGGAGTGTCTTGATTGATGAAAGCAGGCTTATCTTTCTTGAAAATGTTGGTTTCCAACTTTTTATTTTCTAAGACATGATCTCACTTGGCCTGATTATGACATGGCTCACGTTGGCCTGAACTTGATTAATCTTTTTTCTCTGCTTAGTGAATACTAGGTTTTCAGCATGTTCTCTATTCCCAGCAAGATTTCCAAATCTGGTATTATTATAGTATTTCATCTTTACTTCCATTTTATCAATATTTGCTTTAAGAAATTCTTACAGTGACATACTGTGTGTCTGTGTATGAATTAGAATTTATGTCTTTTTCTTTTTTATAGTATACTTGGTTATACTCTTATTTCTTTGTTTACTATGTATGGTCAGGGGCACACAACTATTGATTCTCCACTTGAATATGTAGTGATTTCTCTGTCACTGCAGAGGACATCTTTGCTTACATGCAAATTATAAAATGTAGATGTTGAAACTTTTGAAACTTCTGATTTTTTGTATCTGAAACAATTGAGATAAGTTTAATAATTTTCTACAAAATATGGATATTAGTCATTGACTTAAACAATAGGTATATTGTGGGGAAAGATGCTCTTCTTGAAACTCTGGGTTAGAAGCAAACTTCTTCCCCGTAGACAAATGTTTTTATGTAGTTTTATATGTCTTTATGTTGCACATAACTTTATGAAAGACCCAATGTATTTTGTAAGAGTAACTCCAAAGTAAAGCCAGCTCTCAAGCAGTATAAGATTCACTTAGGTTTTTGTTTTTGTTTCTTATTTTTTTAAACAAATGAACACATTATCAAAAGGAAAGGACTTATCTACTTATTTTTTTCCTTTATAATTTAGAAGAGAAACAGCAGACCACACTCACAGAATGGTATTCAGCTCAAGAGAATACTTTCAAGCCTGAGTCTCAGAGGAAGAGAGCTGTTGCAAGTGTGTCTGAAGAGTATGATTTATTAGATGATGGAGGTGATGCTGTCTTTAGTCAGCTGGTAAGATGCTATTTTAATATACTGGTTTGTAATGATATTTTGAGTAAAAATTTTGTAGGTTAAACAACTTTAATGAGGTTATACTATTTTTTTTTACTTTTTTAGTAGGGGGCAATTCTCTTACTTTGCTCTACAACATATTTTCAGAATCTACAATAATCTACCTCTTTTAAAAAGGGTTGGTGATTAAATTTAGGGCTTTGTAAACACTTTAGTCTTGAGCAATACTCATGATCCAAACTTCATTTTTAGAAGAATAATTTAGCTATTTTTTAAGGTTTGTTTATTTTTATTTTATGCATGTGAACGTTTTGCCTACATGTATGTGTGTGCATATCCGTGCAAATAGCCTCAGAGCCCATAGGAGACAATGGGATCCCCTGGAACTAGATTTACAGGTGATTATGTGCCACCATGTAAGTGCTGGTGGGAGCCAGATGCGGGTTCTCTGCCAAAGCAGCAAGTGCTCTTAACTGCAGAGCTATCTTTCCAACCCCAGATTNCCCCCCGTGAGATGTGGGGTTTAAGTTCTGATGAATCTAGAAGAATTATGCCTGAGTTCTAACAGAGGCTCCTAAAGGATGCTTTAAAATGGTTTAGTGTAGGGAAGATCCATTTGAATTGGTGGTCAGCATTTGACAGTGATCCTAGCTTTAAATGGCTGAGCAATTTTTCCAGTCAGTGATTAGCATTTTGACTGTGTAAACTGGTGGTTTTAAGAACCGAGTTGGGTATTATACATAGGAGAAGCTTTTAAGGCCTGGTATAATCTGTTTCTCTGTCAGCATAATTTCTTTGAGGGGGAGTTAGGATAGGAAAGGAGTCCTTTTTAGGTTTTGATATGTAGCACAAGATGGCTTTGAAATTTGTGTTCTCCTGCCTCAATTTCCTGAGTTGCTGAGACTATAATTGAGAGCCTCCATGCCAGTAGAAACTCTGATATACTTGATAGAGAACAGGCAGTGGTATTAGTGTTAAGCTCTAGGGTGATGTTTCTTCTGATGTAGCTGGAAGGAAACCAGTGCTGTGTAGGTACATTTACCATCAGAAGCACAATTAGTTAATGTGGCAAAATCATGTGGCTAGTACTTTACTGACAAGCTCACTTTCAGATAAATGATGACTGTAGTATCAAAATATAGTGTAGTAAGAAGGGTTGCTTGTTGGTTCCCGGCCACCTGGCTAGCTTTGACCCGAAATAATCACATAGAAACTGTATTAATTAAATCACTGCTTGGCCCATTAGCTCTAGCTTCTTATTGGCTAACTCTTACATCTTAATTTAACACATTTCCATTTATCTGTGCATCCCCATGAGGTCATGGCCTGCCAGCAAAGTTTCAGGATGTCTTATCTCCAGCGGCGGCTCCATGGCGTCCCTCTCTCTGCCTTCCTTCTCCCAGAATTCAGTCCAGTTTTCCCTGCTTACCTAAGTTCTCCCCTGCTATAGGTCCAAAGCAGTTTCTTTATTCATTAATGG
>LOJH01002273.1:43754-55110 GCA_001685095.1 Ellobius talpinus | reverse complement strand
AAATGAAAAAAAACGCTCAATGATGCTGGGCTGTGGTCAGTGCTCAGCAACGTCTGTTCATTTGCATCTGGGGTAAAAATAAGTCTAAAATGTTGATAAGTTTTATTTTAATGAAATATGTTCATGATATGTGTGATTTATGTAATGGATAATGTGCTGTGGGAGTATCTGGGAGCTTCAGTTTACAGCAATAAGATAAGTAACTTTAAGGAAAATTAAAGAGTAATTGACAGGATACAAAACTTCCAAAGTTTTATGTCTACTTTTATCTACTGCACCAGTTTTCTTAAATTAGCATTTATTTAACTAGGTATCCTGTGTACACATTGTCTAATCTTGCCAATTCCACAAGAAATGTAAGTTATTGTCATCAATGTAGAGATGAGAAAAATCAGTTACTGAACTAATAGGAACTAAAGTCCACAGGCACACACAGTTCTGTTCTGAAGTATAAACTCGTTCTATTGTTCATTCTGACCATAGTTAAATATATATGTGTGTGTGTATACATACATATATATACTTTTTATATATATATAAAAATATATATATATATTTATATATATATATNATATCACCCAGATTGAAGCAGTGAGAGGGAAAGGCATGGATGGCCACGTGGCTCTCATGACACTTGCACTCCTCAGGAAGATGTCTTTTGCTGAGCAGGACAGGGACATAGCACAAGGGCACAAGCCCCTTTTGAGGCAGTTTCCTTACCTTCTTTTTCTGTACTTTTCATTTTCACTGATTTTAGTTGATTAGGGTTTGCGCTTGTTGAGCACCAATTATGTACAAAGTGTTATTCTAGAAACCACACGAAGTATGAAAAAAAGTGAAGAAAGAAATGTGTCCTAGTTTGTGTCACCTAAGACTGAAGGTGGGAGTGAGCCTTGAACAAATCTATGTCGTGCCTGGTTAAGGAGGCAGGTAACAGTCACCATCATGGGCAGAAGTAGGAGAGACCAGGAGCATAATTCAGAGGGATTTCTATGTGAAGGCAACTGAAAGAGTTGGAGGGGGAGTAGGCTGCACAGAAGACAGTAGCAGGAGAAAGATGAAGAATCACAAGCATTTTGAACCAAGAGTGAGTCCCTACCAGAAGTGGCTAAAGTAGATAAAGAAAGCTATGTTACTGCTGTGGAGCAGAGAAGTCTCTATGATCTCTGCTCTTTAGTTACTAATACTGGGGAAGGACTCGGGACTTCAGAGATACCATGAAAGCATTTTACTAGGGAGATATTACTTTTGTGTGGCTATAAAACCTTAGAGCTTTTCCTTAGGAAGAATGCCTCAACATACTTTGATGCATGTCAATTTCAGAAATAGGAGCCTGAGAGAATGTTGAAATCTTTGATGAAAAATCAAGATTAGAGCAGTCAAGATCTGTTCTAAATTCAACATGGAATAGTTGAGAAGGAGGAAGGACAGAGATGAGAGCAAGGAAAGAGATATCTTGATTGAGGGAGCCATTATAGGGTTAGCAAAAAACCTGGCTCTAGAGAAATTCCCAGGAACCTACAAGGATGACCCCAGCTAAGACCCTAAGCAATAGAGGAGAGGAAACCTGATCTTGACTTGCCCTGTAGTCAGACTGATGAATATCTTAAATATCGCCATAGAACCTTCATCCAGAAACAGATGGAAACAGAAGAAGAGACCCACATCGGAGCACTGGACTGAGCTCCCACAGTCCAGTTGAGGAGTGGAAGGAGAGAGAATATGAGCAAAGAGGTTGAGACCATGATGCGGACACCCACTGAAATGGTCTACCTGAGCTAATGGGAGCTCACCAACGCCAACCAGACTGGGAAGGGAAAAGCATAGAACCAAACTAGTCCTTCTGAATGTGGTTGACAGTTGCATGGCTGGAGCAGACTGAGGGGCAGTGGCACCAGGATTTATCCCTACTGCATATACTGGCTTTTTGGGAACCTATTATCTTTGGATGGATACCTTACTCAGCCTTGACAAAGTAGGGAGGGCCTTGGACCTTACCCTCTCTGAGGATTGGGTAGGGGTGGGTTAGGAGGGTATGTGGAGGGAATGGGAGGAAGGGAGGGAGTGGGAACTTGGATTGATATGTTTATTGAAAAAAGATAGTTCGTTTTCTTTTAAAAAAATAAAAAAGGGGGGTAACCCTCGAAACAACACTATCCACATATAACATAAAAAAACTGCATAGCCAAAGTCACGCTCATGAAGTAAATGTCTTCTGGAGTTGGTGAGAGAATAAACGTGAGAATCACTATATGAAGTTTGGTACTAGGGTATGTGAATTCACACTTTTGTATTACACATGGAAAGAGTAAAGGTGTGGGTCTGATGAAGGCACATTTGCAATTTTCGTAAAGCTAAATGCAATAAAAATTCACACTGCTGTCCCTGAGGGATGATTGTATAGGCTTTATCCTTTATTAAAACCATTGGTATGTAAGTCACTTTCTGTTGCTATGATACAATACCATCACCGCGACCAAACATGATCTGAGGGAAAACAGTTTATTTTTGCTTACAGCTCCAGAGGAAGAGTCCATAATGGGGAAGAGGTCATGGTAGCAGGAGCAGGAATCTGACTGGTCACATTTCCACCCACACCCAGAATGTAGAGAGCAAGCAAAGTTGAGTAACTTCCCTAAACAGAATCATCAACTGGGGTCCGAGGGTTCAAATGTATGAGCCTCTGGGCAACATTTCTCATTTAAACCAACACAATTGACAACCGACGCAATTGACAGACTAAGCAGAGGGGGACACACAGCTACTGTTACATTCACATGTATCATCATTAATTGATTAGGACTTTAGTTAAGTGTCTCAAAGTGATGCTAATGGGAAGAAGATGAAGAGCAGGACTATTGGGACAGAGATTACAGTGTCCCACCTCAGGTTCTAACACACAAAGGCTTTACATGGTAGAAGTTTGAATCTAATACTTGGAACTATAGATATCTCATGTTACATAGTTACGCTATATCACCATATATATAAACTATAGTTACATGATTATATTATATCAATAAATATTGAATAGGAATCTAATATTGACATTTGTGTCCTGGCTTAATAATTTCATTTATTCCTGTCCTTCATAATGCGTATTCTAACGACTTTGCTTTCAAATGAGTCAAACTCAGTCAGAGGAGATTACCCTTCATTAAAGTCCAACTTGAACAGGTCAGAAAGGATATTCCCAATACAGAGTGCTTGATAGAAAGTATGAGCATATAGAGACATAATTTGGAGGAACTACAGTTTCCCATGCAGTGGCATCTTCCGAACTCCTGTTTCTTTGCTCTCCCAAACTGAAATTCACTGAAGTCAAGCAGTCCCCACTCCCATTAGGCATCCCACTAAAGGCCTGGGTGAATAACACTTATGACTAATATATTTATACTATTTAATATATAATAATATTTAATATGGTTTGCTCTTAACTGCATTCAACACAAAATTCCATTTGCTCTGCATTTGTTCTAGCCGCTCCTTTTTGAACTTGTCCTGGAAAGAGCAATGGTTATCTTCGTCCTCTGTCTCTGAGATGATTTCCATCTTCTGGATGATGAGTTTGATGAGTTCATGCTGCTTTTCCAAGAGAGAAGTGAGGTCCTTCAGCCTGTAAGAGCACACGTGTGTCATGAGCTTATTTTCAATCCCTCCAACCCCATTTAGTCCCTGACTGCAGCAAGGACTAGGGACTAGAAATGTTCTATACCAAGTACCTATGCTCGGCTTGTAGCCTCATAGTTGCCAGCACATTCCTGAAGCTGGAGTGAGTTTCTCTAAGTTCCAGTCTTCTTTGTGACTAGCTGTTGTTTCTAACTATTGTTTCCAGTTACTGATATGAAACCTGCATAGAAAGGTTAAGCCGCCTTCCTATGGACATAGCTACTACATAGTTGATTGGGAATCTAAACTCAGATAAATTGCAGAGCCCTCTTGCATAACTGCTGTCCAATTCAAGGGATCCTCCCAGTCTTTTTATGCTTCTGTTATATGAACCGAGATGACTCATGAAGAATACAACTTATGATAATTAACCCAGTAGTAAGGAAATCAGCATTTAATTCTCATCTATTTATTCCTTGGAGGGCAAACTGGCTGGTGAATTGTCACAACTAAATTCAGCCCTACAAAATGTCTCTTGATTTTCACTGCGTGAGCAATGTCCCTCAATAAAACTTAATTTCATATACAAAATAAATACCAGTATCATAATGTAACTGAATCTGATTTCTCATGTGAAGGTAGATGGAGAAATACAAACCTGTATTTCTGCTTCAATATTTCTATTTCCAAACACATGTCAGTGTTTGGTGCTTCTTGCCGTGTTTCTTGTGTACAAAGAAAGTAATGAAAAAATCGCTGTGGGTAAAACATGGTAGTTACTAAAGGTGAATTAAATTTAGAACTAGTTCATGAGCATGCATAAAAGTTCAGACCCCAAGTCAGGCTCAGCAGAACGAATTTTCCTAGGCTACCATTATAGCCTCATAACTGGGAAACCATCAGGCCAAAAGCTACAGTATCCATAAGAGAAAGATTTTTAAAATGAAACGATATGGTAGGCATAAGTGGAAGAGGGAATAGGGGCTGCTAAGAAAGGGCTTCATTGTACCATTTTACAAATACTCCTGAAAAGTGCCCATTCTGCACTATGTGCGGTACTCTTCCATAGACAAGGTGTTTATTCTTTGAAAATGCTCTGCCTCATTAGTCATCACAACTCAACTACTGAACAATATTTCACATATAGACATTTTAACTTTCATAATTTTTAACTTAGTGCCCTCTTTTTCCTGGTACCAAGGACAGAACACAGGGCCCTGCACAGGATGAGGAAGCTCTTTAACCTAGAGCTGTACCCCAGCCTAACCCTTCATATCACAGTTGACTAAAGAAGGTCAAGAGTGGATGTGAAGTGGCCGAGAATGAGATAATTCTAGGGGTCCAGGACACAGAGGAACTCAAGTGAACTCTGTATGGAAATAGAGCAGGCCAGAGGGAGAAGAAGTGGTAAGGGGATGCTTTATAACCAGGATGGCTGGCCCACCTAGGCTGACGAATTGCATGCACATGAATTGCAGAAATGAATCTTAGGAAAACACTGGAACCTTTTTACTGTGGGGAGGAGAGGGTGAAACACGGTGGAAAGGAAGTTTGGTTTTGAGTGTGCTAAATTTAAAGAGGCTTCAAGACAGACAGTGGAAACAAAAAGTAGTCAGTTGGACATGGGAACCTGGACCTTAGAAGTAAGCTCTCAGCTAGAGAGACAAGTTGCTGGAGATTCTGGGTAGAGATGGTGACTGAAATGTGCGAGGTTAGGGGATAGTGTGGAGTCAAAATAAAGCCTAAATGGATGTGCAGAGATTATCATTTTGTGATTACACAAGGTAAAATCTACCCAAAGAACTCAGGAAGAGGAGTCATAAGACATGAGCATTCAGGTCATAGAAGAGTTAGGATCTGGAACTTGTGACTTTTAGTATGGCTCTTCCATCCTACAGTGCACTGACCTGGCTTGGCCTTAATTATTTTTCATATCTTCTAAAGTAGACACTCTCATGCATATTCTCTGTTTTGCATTCCATATTTGCACTTAGACACATACATCTGGACATAAATATACACATAAATGTATGTGGCAAGTGATTAAGAAAAGCAAATGAAGAACGCCTACCCTGCTAGACAGCTGCTAAATGGGTACAGCTGTCCCATGTGTCTGCCTGAGCTCATAGGGATGTGATGCTGTGTATGATAGGACATTTCCCTCCCGACATCGTGGTACTTTCATATGTTTCATGCACTGGCAAAAACAGAACCACATCTTTCCCACAGGCAGAGCAGATCCAAAGCCTCCTGGGGGGGTACTGCTGAGGCCAGCACAATGAATGGATGTCATGCAACATCTCTTAGTATGCTTTCCTTAGGAGTACTTACTAACATCCTGCCATGCCGAGGTCTGTTTGGATACACGACGGTGAACTGCTGATCTACTTTGCGTAGGAACCACAGTGGCAGCTTTTTCTCCAAGTTGGTATGAAGTTCCACCTAAAACGCATGTTGGGTTTATTGACAGACCTGTTAATTAGTAACTAAAACTATCACCTCAAGAGCAAAATAAAAATGAATTCCTGTGTCCTGATTCATACACAGTGACTGAGCTGGCTTCCTTCACCCGCCACCTTCCATAGCTCAGTCACCTAGTTGTCCCTCCCTCGCCTCACCCTCCATGAGGCCAGAAAGCAATCTCCAAGCAAAGTGGAAGAAATGGTTGAAGAACTTAATGTCAGCAAGTGTGTGGTTAGGGTTCAGGGGCTGTAATCCACATTGGAGAGAGAAGGAGGGTGGCAGAGCCTGTACTCTTAGGGGGTTACAGTGCCAAGAGTTCAGCCCTGCTGGGAAGTTCGAATGGTATGAAATGCCCAGGACAGGAGAGGAAGGATCGCTTAGCTGGGGGGATACAAAGTGAGGAGACAAATGCAGTTAAATGCACAAAACAAAAGGAAAACAAAAATGCAAGCTCCTTCTGTGGGTTTTTCTTTCTATATTAGCCGATACAGAGAGTTTTACTCACAACATATACTGAATATAACTTCTTTTTGGATACATTATTCCATCTCTTTAATGTTTCTGTTTTGTTTAATTCTCATCTTATTTATTAATTTTTTTGGCAGTACTGGGGATCCAACCCAGGCCCTTACGCATGCTCAGCAAAGAGCTCACATAGTCTTCTATGGAGCCCTCTGTCTTTCACATTTCCTGTATTCCAGCCCTTGGTGTCTCTTTGGAAACGGTGGTTATGACAACCGCATAGCAGTACTCACGTTCTAATCTAAGTTCACACTGCTTTCCAATACCTAAGATTTCAATGTCTTTTAGAAATAGTCAACTATAAAGACATTCCTGAGCAAGGGTGCCTCAAATGAAGTGTGCCCCAAAGAGGATGCACTATGTGGCTTACCGTTTATTATTGTGATGTGCACCACCCTTTACAGACTGTAAAGTCGTTTATGTTTCAAAACATCTGTATTGTGCTTTGCTTACAATTGTGGTTAAATATTTGTTTTGATTTTTATGATAATTTGCTGAGGATTTAAATTTGCTGTCTTTAAACGCTAGCCGAAGCCTTTACCGTAGAGCTACATCTCCAGGCCGTCATTATCCACTGCCCACAACCTTTCAGCTTTCAGTCACCCTTCCTCTAGGCAGTGCAGACACCCTGACAGGAGAGAAGCTCCTTTGAAGAGGAACACTGTCTCTCCCCAGGCCTCTTTGGCTATGAGACTGTTCCAACACTGGAGTCAGCTTCCATTCTAAGGAAAGATAAAAGGGTGTAGCCCTGATGCCAGCCAGGACAGCAGCATGTATGATAGGAAGATATTTACCTTGGTTTTCACCACCTGTAAGACCAGTTTGCAGGACAGCGTGGAGCCAAGACAGAAATAAGTCAATGGTGAATGGGACCATGAGTACTTAATTATATGTGTTTGGGGGCTAATTACAATATAATTTTTAAGTTTCTAGTTGCATATATTCAACTGATAATTAAGTATTCATGGTGCCATTCACAGTTGAAATTTAAAGACAATGACACTAAGAACATTAAAAGAAAAAAACTACCTCAAGATTTAGTAGCCAAAGACCCATCTACAAGTCTTTTGATTCTGAAGAACTTTATATTAAAATGCCTAACAAAATAATACAGAGAACTCAAATGAACAAAGCTTCATAAATCTAGTTAGAACTTCAACATAAAACATGTGTGTGGTCACATAGAAAACTAGCAGGAGAACCCCTGAGCTGAACATTTGGACTGCAGTAGGAAAGAATTCCTCATATTGGATTATGGTGGCACTCAGGCCTAACAGCCCAGCACGCAAGAGGCTAGGCCAACAGGATCATAAGTTCAAGGCCAAAGTCAGTGACAAAGAGAGTTCAAGATCAGCCTGGCAGAATACTCACACCTACACATACACACCTTCACATGCGCACATACACACACCTGCACACAAACATACATATAAACATACATACAGCCACACATGCACACTGCACACCTTCACATACGTACACACACATACACCACACCTACACCTGCATACACACCTACACACATATACACATCCAGACATGCATCCACACATGTACACTACACACATTCATACACACATATGCTCATGCATACACATATATAGATACACACAAACACCTACCTGTACATACACACCTGTATACACACATATAGAGATACAAACACATATACATACATACATACATACATACACACACACATACCCTCAAACCAATGTTGCTTTTGGTTTGGCATGTAATCAATCTGGTTTCTCCAATTTATCATACCTTAATCTGATACAAGTTGTCAAACAATTTCTCAATTTTTTTCTGATTAGATTACTCCAGGGTGTTTTTTCTGATCTATTGCTTATAACAAGAATACAAGAGAACACACAAAGAGGCACAGGCGGCAATTCTCCATATGGAGAAATAGCCACATAACGTGTCAGTGCTCTTAGGAAATCAGCTATTCTTATATACAAGTGATCATAAGAGTGTTGATTTCAATACATGTTTAATAATTATAATACCTGCATAGCAATCCTCTTCAATGCTGCATGCTTCTGGACCTCAGCAATGTCCCCAACTGCCAAACCAATCTGTAATATAACAAAAGATTGATCATAGCACCACAAACAATACAATTAATCAAGCCTTACTTTCCACTCAAGTATCAATAACTAAATTCCATCGACTAAATGGTATATAAGCAACTAGACACAATGGGCCGAATGGCATATAATATAAACAATGTAAATTTTCTCTTTACATTTCTGGGGCCAGGAAGTCTAAAATGACAGCGTTAGAAGATTCAGTGTTGCACACAGTGTTGTCTATATATTCTCAAGCAATAGCGGGCATGAAGGTCGAAGGTCATACTGAGTTCCCTCATGCCTTTTTCACACAGGTGTGATTCCTGCACAGAAGTCCTCTGTCCTTGTGGTAGAGTCGCTCAGAGGCCCTAGCTTTTGATACTATTACCTTGATGATTAGACATTCAAACCATGCAAGAGCTCTGCCAAAGTGGAATAGCGGCATAAAATGAGGCAGCATCCAGTTCAGACTAAAGGGATGGGGGTGGAGCCATTGGTAAAGAAGTCTGCCTAAAAGCCCCAGCACTTGAGTTGAACTTTGAAAGGTTAGAAAGAGTGGTAGGAGAGTTTTCCAGGACGAAAGAAAAGCCTACACAGGAGTTCCGGAGGCGTGAAGGAAAAATGAAACAGTCCTGGGGAAGATGGGAGTTGGGTGAGATCAAGATGGAGGTGAACCAAGCATACAGAACAGACGGGCCTGGTCTGGTTTCTAAGGAGTCATGAAAACAAATGTAACAGGCCAACCTTTAAAATGAAATGATCAGCTTTTGGTTAGCTATCTCTTTAGTGACAATGCGTAGGAAGAACTTGGCAGAGAAATGAGATAGTAGACTCCTCCAGTGACTGCTGTGATAGAGCAAGTGCCGTGAAGATGCAGGCCAAGTGCAGGAAGCTGTGGTAGTCAAGAAGCAGCACAGGCTGGGAGCTAGAAACTAAGGAACTTTCCACAATCTGGACACAATGCCTTTGGACCATAGGAACCAGGTGTTATTAAACCTTATCTTACTAAGTTTGCTGCCCTCTGAAGTTTCTTGCAACAACACAAAGCTGACTAACACCCCGCCCCCAGAAAAAAAGAGGTGTTAAAGGGTTTAAGAATCCTTAGTATTGGGCTGGAGAGATGGCTCAGCGATTAAGAGCACTGACTGTTTGTTCTTCCAGTGGTCCTGAGTTCAATTCCCAGCAACCACATGATGGCTTACAACCATCCGTAATGAGATTTGGTGCCCTCTTCTGGCCTGCAGGGATACATATGGGCAGAACACTGTGTACATAATAAATAAATCTAAGAACAAAATAAAATAATTTTAAAAAAGAATCCTTAGTATTTGTGGTGGTTTGGAAAAGAAAATGGCCCTTAAAGGAAGTGGCACTATTGAAGGTGTGGCCTTGTTGGAGGAAGTGTGCCACTGTGGGGTGAGCCTTGAGGTTTCTTTTTCTCAAGCTTCCCTCAGTGTGACAGTTAGTTGACTTCCTGTTGCTTGCAAGATGTAGCATTCTCAACTCCAGCACCATGTCTGCCTGCACGGTGTCATGCTTCCCGTCATTATCATAATGGACTGAACCTCTGAAACTGTAAGTGAGCCCCCTCAATTAAATGTTTTCTGTATAAGAGTTGCCTTGGTTGGCGTGTCTCTTCACAGCAATAGAAAACCCCAACTAAGACAGTACTATTAAATGCTCCAAGTAACTAGCAATGAGGTACCACTTACTAGTAAATTCATGAGAACAATTGGGACAAACATCGTGAAGGCAATAAGTTGTCCAAAGGTCAGGACTGGATATGCCAATTCCTTTTTTAAGAATGGTTCTAAGAAGGCATCTCGATAGTTGATGTCACCTAGCATCATACTGAACGTCTGGATTAAGGAAAGCAACGGAGTGCTGAAGGCATCCTGAAAAAAAGAAGGAAAGGAAACAGAAAATGAAAATCTCCTATACTGAAAAAGGGTTTCCTGATGACTAAGTGATAAGAATTATACTAAGAATACTTTTTAAAATTTGTACATGCTGCTCTTAAGATACAGTCATGAGAAGTACTATTAATTAACTACAATCAACAAAAGTAAATACAAAACACATTTTAGTGCTTACATAAAACCTTCTTGACCAAAGAAAAATCTGACAAAATTATATTTTTTCTTCAATAAAGATATATAAGATATAAAGTATTCAAATATAGTTATTAATTTACTAAGCCATTAGGATTTAAGCGTAAATATCTATTTCCAATATTACTAGTAATGAAGTCAACTAGAGACGTAAATATCTCACTTGGAAACTCAGGAGGACATAAAAGCTGAGGCCAAAAGCCAGTAGGAGGAAGATGAACACTCCCGTTGATCTCAACAGAGTTTTAAAAATCACCTCCAACATAACAATGAAAATCCCACAGTTCTCAAACCTAGAAAAGCAAAAGGATGAAAGCAGTTGCTCACTCTTATGTAAAAGGGTACTTTATTCAGTATTTATCATGGAGTAAGTCAGGTTTAATAGATGAAATCACTGAAGCCAGACATTTTGGTACGAATAAATAAATTCAAATCTGCAAGTAACCAAATCTTTTCAAATTGACTATTGGACTGCTTCCTCCTCTTCCTCCTCTTCCTCCTCTTCCTCCTCTTCATCTAATTTTCTTTTATTCTTTTTCCTTCCTTCCTTCTTCCCTCCCTCCTTCCCTCCCTCCC
>LOJH01002273.1:23334-38075 GCA_001685095.1 Ellobius talpinus | reverse complement strand
CAGCACTTGGGAGGCAGAGGCAGGTGGATCTCTGTGAGATCGAGGCCAGTCTGGCCTACAGAGAGAGTTCCAGGACAGCCAAGGTTACACACAGAAACCCTGTCTCCAAAAAAATGCAAGAGAGAGAGAGAGAGGGAGAGAGAGAGAGAGAGAAAGAGAAATAAAGAGTCAGAGTCAATATTTTTATGCAGGTGCAACCACTTGATTTTAGTCTGTCCCTTTTAATCTCTGTCCCAATAATATGGTATAATCTTATTGATCTGAAATAGAGTTACAGCATAAATAGAAATTATAGACAATTTGGCAAGGGTTTACCCTCATTCTGTCATTGAAGAAATTCAGCCTTACTTTTTTAGAAGGAATTCTAGCAGTAGGGCACATACAAGCAGTTAAAATAATATATACAATATAAATTTGGGGGTGTTATTTGTAACTACTAGTATCTATATAAAAATTATTATACTTTAACTATCACAGGCCTATATAAAGAAAAATAAATAACCTCTAGGGAATAAGAGAACCCCCCAGATCCTCTATAATTCATGAAAACACTAATGTTACCATAATACACAGAACACACTACTTTGGTGAGCAACAGAGACCTCATTTAGAAGGATCTTCCTTGCCAGATGAATATGTCAACCTAGAAAGGATATCCTACAGAGCAGATGAATCCTAGAAAAGCCCAGAGTGAAAAAATACAGGCTTGGGCAACATGAGATGGTAGGTATGGACATTGAGCTATAAAACTGTCTCCCCAGAGCTCTTCCATTTCCATCCATCATATTGTAGGCAATCAATTCGGAGTCCAAGAGGAAACAAATCAGTTAATGCAACCACTAGACTTACATTGAGGGTTGCAAGAGGCTCATATCTGACATCCTGGGTAGGTGTTAAGTTTTTGGTCAATGCTAGTGGGCACTGAAGATATTTGAAATTATATTCAATCTGTGGAAGACATAAATTTAAAGTATTAGTCTAATAATCAGTCTAGTAAAGATCTTCAACTACTTCTTTCTAAAATGTTTGTTGAGATTTATTTGTTTGTTTTAGATGTGTAGGTGCTTAGCCTGTATATATGTCTGCATAGTGTATATGTGCTTGGTGTCCACAAATTCCAGAAGAGGGATTTGATCCCCTAGAACCCGAGTTGCAGATGACTGTAAACTACAATGAGGGTGCTGAGAATTGAACCCTAGTCTTCTGGAAAATCAGCCAATGCTTTTAACCACTGAACCATCTGTCTAGTCCCCTGTCACTTCTTGATAAATCAAATATGAAAAGTTAAACTTTTGCTGAAAGTCAACTGGTATAACTAGTAGTAATTTCAAGTGGAGAAATGAAAATCAAGTTATTCATGTAATTTACAAAAATAAATAAATTGGAAAGGTATTTTTTAATTTCTTTACAGAAGTAAGAAAAAATTGAATTATATGGTTTAGGCTCCCTGTTCATATAAATGATTTGAGTCACCCAAAATCTGGTGGTCTAGATTCTTAATCATGAGGGAAAAAATGATTGCTTGCCACACTGTCAGAGCCAGTAATAACAAGATATAATAGATAGCTTTACATATGCCTAAGAAGCTCCTGGACAACTGGTCAACCATCTCCATGAGACATTAATTTTTTAGATATTCACTCTTCCCATAAAATATACAAGTAAGTGTAAACACTGGAAACAACACTAACTGATGGGATTAGAAATAACTAAATATTTGGGGGAAACAGAATGTAAGGAGAATATTCTCTCATAAGTAAATAATACAATATGAAGCCAATACTCATCATCTACTATAGATTGTAGAACTACAGTAGCACCACTTTCATATTTCAAGGAATTTTTATAAAATACACTTCAGATTATCATAATAAAATAAACTTACATGGTAGTCCTGACAGGATTTGTCCTCTGTGGAAGGTATCACGCAGAAATCTAAAAGAACCTTTGAGAAAGAAAACCCAGCTGAGATGTTGGGGGAACAGACTGCACATGAGAAAGGACTTTATTTCATGTCTAAAATAATATACAAGCTGGTTCCATGCTTTCCTTTGTTTTATGAACCTTCTCCAGGAATAACAAGGAATTAGTAGTTTTCTCTTAGTGGCACTGCTGCCCTAGGAAAGTCCGCAGTAAGTTAATACCATGAATTTGCTTCCTGTCACTAATATGGTCCTTTAGGTTATATGTTCATCTGGGGTGCAGGAGCCTTATAAACAGATTTTTCATTGCTGATCAAGCCATAAACTGTTATCTTCATGTTTAAATAGTCACATATATTGAACAATATCTTCCTAGTAGAAAAAAAGCAGTTCCATAAGAATAACCATATATGACCACTGCCACTTAACTGAGCATGAGAAAGGAAGAAATGGGTGTGCCATGTGGGAGAAGCTTCTGCACTCAGAAGCAGCTGGTGTTCAAGCTAGCAATTCCTACTGTCTGAGAAGACTGTCCTAGGTCTTTTGATTCCTACAGGAAGTCAGGTGCCTTTCTCCTTAAGGAAGGCATCTTAGATATAAATGCTAGAAACAAAGGCAAACTTGAAGAGCTTTCATTCAACTATCAAATTCCACTGTGTTTCTGCCCTAAATTTGAATTACTTGAAGAAGAAAATCTATTTACCAGATTTTATTATATTACAGGAAATAATTGTTAGGATTATTTTTCCAAGCAGGCCCTCATTTACTATTTGCTAGTCTTTGAAAATTAGAAACTGCAAAGATAGGAACTGCTCCTGCAAGGTTATGGTTCTAAGGGCAAACCCTCCTTCCACATTACGTGTCAAGCACATGCCCACAAAGATTTTTGCTTTAGGGAGCTTACTTTCATGCACTCAGGGAGGTACTCCACCATTTCCATGATTGGACATCTATTGCTTGGAGAATAATGGCTGAAAACCTGAAAACACTCATCCCATCTACAAATAAAACAAAAGAGAAGTGGTGTGGGATTCCCCTCTGTATGCCGTGAATACCACTGATTAATAAAGAAACTGCTTGGACCTATAGCAAGGCAGAACTTAACTAGGCAGGGAAAACTAAACTGAATGCTGGAAGAAAGGAGGCGGAGTCAAAAAGAAGCCATGGAGCCGCTGTCAGAGACAGACACACTGAAACTTTGCAGGGAGGCCATGAGCCTTGAGGTAAAATATAAAATAATGGAGATGGGTTCATTCTAGATGTAAGAGCTAGCTAGCATTATGCTTAAGTAATTGGCCAAGCAGTGATTTAATTGATACAGTTTCTATGTGGTTATTTTGGGAGTCTGGGCAGCCGGGAAACGAACAAGCGGACTCCCTTCTACAGAGAAGTACAATAATTAATCACCCTTTTGCTTTGTAGTTGAAAGTGAAGATTATATACTTGTTGTGGAAGCCTAATATCAGCTGTATTCTATAGCATCATTTTCACAGACTGACTGCAGTGGAGTCATGTGAACCCAGATCAGTTCATCTACATCACACTAATCCATTAATGGGGATTAGGAATGTGGATCAAGTTCAGAATGGCTACTATCATCACTGTTCTGCCTCTTTCTTTAAATGTCTTTTAAAGAAAGCATGTCTTGTCTTAGTTCCCACCTGCAATTCTGACATGCTAAGTAAGTACTTTCAGAGGTTATTGTGTTAGGTGGGGAAAGATATGTTTACATACTTGAATCATCAACTTCATATGACATCCATATTTGCCTCATATGTGTGTATACATGTGATGTATTGAGTTGAATTGAAAAATAACAAATCTTGAATGTAGTAGTGAGGGTAGATCCTGCCATAACATTACAGAGTGTCTGTTTCTTTACCACCATCTAAAGAGATGGGACTGGAAGGTACTTAGTATTCCAAAGAGAAATTAAATCTATAACAGAAGCAAAGATGAACTCATTATCTCTAAGATAATACTTATAAGATGAACCTTATGGTACTACTACCAACACATGAGTAAAATTTGTGTGGAATATCTGCATTGCTATCAGAAAAGATGGCTAAGCACTTTGACTCACTGGTGTTTCAAAGCTAACAAATTTCTCAAAGCTCCACAAGCTCCAAACCAAGGCTAGATCTGCCTTGAATATGAATTTTTTTGTCTCTTTGTGTCCCCAAATGAGTGACAGAAGTTGTCTGAATATTTATTTGTGCTGCTATAGAGAATTTTTGTTTGAAGAGTGGAAAAATCACCACCTAACTTTATCATTCAAACTCTTTGTATGTGCTAGAACAATGGCTCAGTGGTCAAGAGCACTGACTGTCCTTCCAGAAGACTTGGGTTCAATTTCCAGCACCCACATGATGCCTTACAACTACCCACAAGTCTAGTTTCAGGGGCTAACATTCTCTCCTGACCCCTGCAGGCATCAGGTACATATGTGGGACACATACACACAGAGAGAAAAAAACATTAAGTAAATAAATATTTGAAAAACAAGAATAAACTCCTTAGAGGATGATTTACAAAGATATCTATAAAAGGTCACGTGTTGTAAAGGGACATTTCATCAAATGTCATTAGTAATCTTAATTATACTTTCTGTATTGTTATTATTTGCATGTATTTGTTTATTGTGTTTGTCTGGAGGAACAGGCTGTGTGCTTATTAGGTTAGAGGACAACTTGTGGAAGTCAGTTCTTTCCTTCTACCGTATGTGTTCTAAGGACCAAACTCAGGTAGCTGGGCTGGGTGGCAGGCATGGTGACCGGATGGGCTAGCTCTCTAGTCCTAGAACTGTCATCAGCAACCAGTTTGGGAGTTTGTGTTGGCAGGCAAGTCCAGGGAGGCAAGCCAGAGTTTTCTTGACCTTGTTGTCAAACATTCCTTCTGTGTTGGCCCCAGAGTCTCACAAAGGGCTAATCAGGTAGTATCGGGCTGTCACGTTTGGTTTGTAGAAACGAAGACTGAGGATGCAGCAATGTTCCCATTGTTAGCAATAACTGAGCAACGGGCATTTGCATATGTTGATTCAAAACTGAAGCATGTTCCTTTCCCCTCACTTGTCCTCAGGCTAGGGGTGCACCCTGTTACCTGAGGACGCAAGTTACAAGGAGACAGAAAGACTCATACCTTAGCTACCCTAGGATGTAGGTTACACGGGAGACAGGAAGACACACACCTTTGCTACACAAGGATGCGGGTTACAAGGGAGACAGGAAGACACACACCTTTTACTCCTGATGGTTGTGATAACTACTTCCTTCCTCTTATTGTGCAGCGCAATATGAAGAAAGGAGGCTTGCTGCTTGTTCAGGAGGATTTCAGCGTTGTAGTTCAGGAGCATTGCAACAGCCTTGGCGTGGCCTTCCCGTGCTGCAAAGTGTAACGCTGTGTTCTTTCAGACAAAAGCAGAGCACATAAGTGGGTTGAGAGTGGTAAAGCCCTTTGTCCTTGCCTTGTTTCACTGCTGAATTGCTTAAAAGAACGATCAACAAAACTCTAACTACTTAGTAGCAAGCATATCAGTTTAAAGCTCATGTTCACATGAGAAGATTTAAACAATGGCTTTATCACCCAAAGACTGTATATGTGTGTGTGTGTGTGTGTGTGCATGTGTGTGTGCTACTTTATGGTGTTCTGTGTTGCTTCTGTGGTGAGATGATCCCCCAAGGACAAATGAGAAGCTTCTTAAGTAAGGCTCTGATAGTAAACACAGAAGCACTTGTGCCTGAGGACTTAGCGCCTATTAGAACTGTGGATCCCAGACTTCCGGGTTCTACAAGCTGATTAAGATGTCAGAGACTAGCATAATGTTGCCAATTTGTCAATTTCCTACAGAAATCATGGCGGCCTATTCTAGTCATTTCTTGAGGAAATGCACATTTCAACACTCCCTAAACAAATAAGGAAAAACTGCAGCTTTAATTGCTATCTTGATAAAACCCAGAAAAGCATTTCAACTGAAGAACTCTCTAGATCTGGTTGGCCCTGTCTAAGGGGGTGTGTCTTCATTATTGATTGTTATAGAAGGGTTCACCTCACTCTGGATGGCATCATTCCTTTGGCAGGGGTTCCTAAACTAGAAAAGGCAGGAGAAAGCCATATGGGAGCCAGAAGCCAGGATCCACTCGTTTCTCTCTATTCTTGACTGTGTATGTGATATAGCTAGCTGCTTTGAGTTTCTGCCTTGACTGCCCTTCTGT
Source organism: Ellobius talpinus (assembly GCA_001685095.1). Classification (NCBI taxonomy): domain Eukaryota; kingdom Metazoa; phylum Chordata; class Mammalia; order Rodentia; family Cricetidae; genus Ellobius; species Ellobius talpinus. The sequence continues at coordinate 31,942 of LOJH01002273.1, read as the reverse complement.
GATTGGCTGGAACATGAAATTGAAAGCCTGATACACCTCTTTTGTGTTTTGTTGGCATGCCTTATCACTTAGCAGAAATGATACCAGAACAGAAATCGGCACTAACAGAGATAGGGCTGTCGCTGTGATGAACACGATCCCATGAGTTTTTGTGGCTTTGAATTATTTTGTTGGAGGATTGTAGGTGATTTTGGAACTTTAGGTTGGAAAAGACATTGAGTGCTCAGAGCTTAAAGGGAAATACTTGTGTGGGAACTTAAACATTAAGAATGCTTAAGTGGCCTCCAGATCGTGGAGGCCCAGATCATGATTCAGGGGGAATTTATTGATAGCAGAGATAGGGGCCATTTGTGTGATATTTTGGCTAAGAATCTGTGTGCTGATCATGCTGGGGCTGAAGAATCAGCTGTAATTAATAAAATTCACAGATACCCAGTGAAGCCTTCTGTGCTTCCTTGGGAAAATAGGAAAATACTTCCTCAGGTTTTGTACATGGAAAGTAATACAGTTGTGGTCTGGTGTGGGTGAGGGCAGGCAGAACTTGGTAATGAAAATATTGCCCATAGGGGCACGGGTTCTGAAGATAGGAAAAATGCAAGATTGAGGAGATCGTAGTGAGTGGTTGAGGCTTGACCCTTTGTAATAGGGTGGGAATCCACCTGGAGAGTCCTCAAAAAGCCATTGGTCCAGGTGAACACTCTGCTGCATGGAGACAGGCCAATACTGTGGGATATCCACCAAGGAGAGATGCAGGTGTGAAGCAAGACTGGCCCAGGCCTGAGACGGAAACTGTGCTGTGGATGGTAGAGCTGGAAAGGTTTATGATTTCCTTTGGAGCTCAGATGTTGGACAGTGGGATACAAGATTTGTGTATCCAGCTGGTGGGGTTTGGGTTTACTTAGATGCCATTGTCCACTTCCTCTGTGTCTTAGCATGGTTATTATTGCTGTGATGAAACACCATGACCAATGCATCTTGGAAAAGAAAAGGTTTATTTGACTTATGGTTCCATACCATGGTTCATCACCAAAGGACGTCAGGACAGGAACTTAAACAGGGTAGGAACCAGAAATCAAGAACTGTTGCAGAGGCTATAGAGACGTGCTGCTTACTGACTTGCTCATCATGGTTTGCTCAGCCTGGTTTCTTATAGAGCCCAGGAACTACCATCCCAGGAGTGGCACTGCCCACAATGGACTGGGCCCTCCCCCATCAACCACTAAGTAAGAAAATGTCCTGTAGCTTTATCTGATGTAGGCATTTTCTCAATTGAGTTTCCCTCCTTTTAGATGGCTCTAGCTTGTATCAAGTATACATAAAACTAGCCAGCACATTTCTCTTTGGACTGATCATGCTTAAGTATATATTTTATTTTTTAAAGGAGCCCACACTTAGGAGATTTTGTACTTTTAAAGAGATGTTGAATTTTTAAAGAGTTGGCTTTTAAGGACTGGAAACTTTTACATTTGATTATATTTTATATAAAATATTAAGGTGAGAGCTTAGATATAAGGAAAGGAAGGCTATGGTTTACAAGTCATGAGGGTGTTTGTATGTCAGGTTGACAAGTGTACGATTATGATGGTGATTGTCAACTTGCCACAGACTAGGGTCAACCTAGTCTAGGAGCAGAGTCTCAGTTAAGAAGTTCTCTAGATCTGAATAATCTGTGAGCATTGTCTTGAGTGTTCATTGACTCTGCCCACTGTAGGCTGGAAGAACCTTGCTTAACAGAAAGCAAGCAGCAAAAGCTCATTCATTTCTCCTGGTTCTGCTGTGGATGTGATGGGTAGGTGCTCTGAGTTCCCATTTCAAAGTTCGCCTTTGCCCCAGTGATAGGCTGTAACCTAGAACTGTCCATCCAACAAACCCCTTCTTCCACTAAGTTCCTTGTCAGGATGCTTTATCATAGCAACACAAAAAGAAAAATAAAAACCTAGAATAAAGCCCAATAAAAATCAGCAAAGTTAATCCTTTCGAATTGCTATAACATATCAGATGCCTCTCTTTAGGAATGAACACTCAGCCCTGCTTTCTTTATTTTTCTGGATTCCCAGGGAGAGATAAAACTTTAAGGTGAAATCACAGGCTCTATAGATATGAAGGAGGAGCTTCAACTCACACACATCTCCCACTCTTCTCTACATCTATTCTCCTTTACTTATTGCTCACTCCAAGAGATGACTTTTTAAAAATTCAACAAAAGACTAAGAGCAGAACGAGGGATGGAAAGAGGGGCTTTCTAGCAAGATGAAGAATGCTTTCTAGCAAGCTTGGAAGTTTGTTTCATGTCAAGATTTATTTGGTCAGAGGGATCTAGTACCTACCCCTTCTTCATCTAGTTGATCGGTACACTTCAGGTTAGTATCAAGGATGACCTTCATGGTCTGAGTGTACCCACCCATGGAGGCGTGATGCAAAGCCGTCCAGCCGTTGTGGTCACTGTTAAAGAGGTAAGAAAATACATGCAAACACACTTACAGATCAAACATGGAAAGTGGTGCCGCTAAGCTGTAGTAGCCTGAGCGGATGGCCAGGCATGAGATGTAACAACTCAGTATTTCGTGTTTGTTTATGAGGAGCTTCAAGCATAGTAGTATAGCTTGTTTACTTATGATTGTGATTCACATGTACACATCACTGAAGTATAAAGAATGTAAGAATGCTATCAAACTCTTGAGGGTGGGAGAAAGCATAGTTTATGTGTTCTGTGTGTAATTTTTTCAAAGCCTAAATGTGTTTATAAATGCTATTTTTGGTCTTGTTTCCCTGAACATTTTATCAGAAAAATTTCCACAATAGGTGCATTGTCTTTACAGTCACCAGCAATTGCACATTGTAAGTTGGCTAATGTTGTTTCTAAGCATTCTGGTCTACATTCTCTTCTGCAAATATAGTGAAAGCTTGTCAGGTTGGGGATACTTTACAAACTACGGTACAGGAAGGAAATTGCACAAGTTAATTTTGTTGCTGGTTGGTAATTGTTCAGGCTATGAGAGCCAACTTGCTATTTCAGTAGTGCTATAAGCAGCAACTATGGAGCTGGATCTGCATGTGTCCCTTTTGCAGGTCAGACGTTCTGTGTCCCTTGGAATCAGGAAGAGGGGGCAAAGCATTCAGATCAACGCTGACGTTCATGAACTACTACAGTACTCTATGAAGAACCTGGCTCATGGACATGAGCCTAAAAACCTACTTGCTCTCTGCCACTTCGGGGGAGCTTGAAGATAGCTCGTTGTACCTGGAGAAGTGTCTCTAGTGTTTTGTTTTTTTCTTTTTACGAAGGTGGTATTCAAGTACTATACATGGTTTATTCTTTCTTCTTTTAACTTGGTTTTGTTAATCTTCTTAACTCCCCTTAAGTATAAGAGAGTTCAGTTCAGGTTGAATGTTGCCCATGGCCACTCTTTTGCATCTCTCATTTATTAGACTGAAGGAAAAACCTTTGTTCCTGGATAGTTCTGTATTTGTATGTGTGCATATCTACACATACATGTACTCAAACACACAAATGTAGCTCTGTATTTGTAATATGTCAAGCAGATGAAAGAATAATGACATATAATACAAAGAAATATATCAAAGGTCCAAAGCCACTTATTCTGTGACAAGGTCATAAATCTATACACTTAATTTGCCATTTGAGAATTATATTGAAAACCATTTTAGTGCTTCAGAGATTATGTATGTTTTGAAAGATTAAATGAGATATTTAGTTTTTATTTCTTGGTGGCTAAATTTTTGTGCCCTAATTTAAAGCATTACAGAAAACAGTCTAAAAAGACTAAATTTAAAACATACACCATTCCACGCATTCCTGCCTCACCTAAGGAACAATGCACCTTTCTTCAGAAGAAGCTGAACAACTTTATCATGGCCGTTCTTCGCTGCCAGGTGAAGAGGGGTCATCCCGTGGAGATCCCCTTCGTTCAAAAGCCTTGTGTCGCTTATGCCTTGTAGAAGCCTCTGACACGTGTTGATGCGTCCATAGCTTGAAAAGGGCAGGTTCATATGCATAAGACAAAATATAAGACAGAAGCAGACACGCTCATGTGTTGGGAGGCTGATCCTCACCTGGCTGCAAAATGCAGGGGCGATTTCTTATCTTTGCTTTTGGAATGAATGGACACGTTGAACCCAAGGAGGTTATTTACAGAGACTGGGACGCCCTGCCTGCACGCATAGTGGAGAGGCGTACAGCCATCATTGTCTTCGTCCATCACCAGCTCCTTAATATGTTGCATCTGTGGGAAGAGGAGTGTTTCAATATAACTGTCATCATGCTCATAGGATAGGTTTCAATCTACTCTGTAGCATAGCAGCTTCTAATCTATTTGGTGAAGATAAGTCTACAAACTGTGTAAAAGGCAGCTAGAAGAAAGTAAATATGGGTGAGGTTTCGTGCTTTGCTTCTATCGTCTCGTGTCAAGGTTTTGAGAGACCTTGCAAGTAGGGAAAATGCATCCTCCGAACTCTGTGACCAGGGTCCCCTTGGCTTCTCCCTTCATTGTTTCCATAAACAACACTTAACAACCTAAGATGTTATGTTAAGCAAAACAAAACAGATGGAGGTCTTCAAATTGGATTTACTTAATTTCAAAAAATAGATTAAATGAGAATATAAAAGGCAATTAGTAAGTCAACCTATGTCATAAACATTTACTTTTGTTTTAAAAGTTGAAGCCCATAGGCATTTCAACTCTTTATTAAACACACTAACAACATGAAAACTTACTTATTCTGTGAAATACAATGCATCACATTCACTTAATAGTAAAGTAGTGAGTATGAACTGGCTCGCTAAGCGTGGTCCTGCTGTCAGACTCAAATGTGTTCAGTAGTTTTCTTAATTGATGGCGGAACATTACTGATTCATCTTTATACTTGGCTTTTCCATTCACGGGCAAGTCACAGAAGTGAGCCGGTGGAGGAAAACGACTGATTAGCCGTGGGCCCAAGTTATAGATGAGAGTACAAACCCCCTGCAACCTTCAAAACTCAGCCTGGATTATCTTCATCAACTAATTATCACCATCCCCACTTCTATGATGGAAATAAAGTTTCTTCCTTTGAAAGCAGTTCTAGAATTCTTAGAATGCACTCTCATGATATAAATGGCAACAAAATCAGTTTACCCTTTTTATAAGATTATTTATTTATTATGTATGCAGTCTTCTCCCTGCACACTAGAAGAGGGCACTGAATCTCATTATAGATGGTTGTGAGCCATCACATAGTTGCTGGGACTTGAACTCAGGACCTCTGGAAGAGCAGCCAGTACTCTTAATCTCTGCATCATCTCTCCAGCCCCCCCTCCCCAATTTTACTCTTTATTGAACACAACTCAGTTTACAAAAACTCATGGATATACAATACCTGCATAAACTCTGGCCGCAAATTTTTTAGTCCATAAGGCTGTTGTACAGTCAAATGTAAAAAGTTACGCCCCACATGGTCTTTTATATCTACTTTGGCACCTGGATAAAAGCACAGCAAGAAATGTAAAATCTGTTCCTGTGTTCATAACGTAGCCTTTGGTGGGCTCTCAACTTTCCAAGTTTTTAACTGAGAGGCAACTACACTTAGGTGGAAGAATTGAACATATTTCAAAAACAACTTTACTTTATGATGTGTGGGTTTGTGTGTGAGTAAAGGGGTGAAAAATCTGATACTTTACATTTCTATGTGAATCCTATGTTTTAAATATAAAATAAGAATATGGAGTGATAAAGAAAGGAGAAGCTATGGACAGCCCCTCTGTTCCCATAGCCCAGGCTTGTCCGCAATGGGGGCACGGACAGCAGTTATACATATTTATCTGCTGTGACAGAAAGCTCACAAACTCCGGCTGTTTAATAGCTGTCTGATACACATTATATATAATTGCTATGAACTATCCTTTCAATATTTTTGACTGGACTGAACACTCTTCTAAGCATGAACTGTATATTAACGTTTCTGTGTACAGAATATGCCCCCATGTCTGGCAGGAGACAGATGGTCGACAAATGTTTATCTAAGGAAACTGGCTTGCTTCCAGTTGGTACCTTTAGAGAGGAGCAAATTCACAATATTCCAAGATGCAGAAGCAGTTGCTAAAATAAGTGGAGAGCGTCCTTCAGAATCAGTGCTGTTGATGTCTGCTCCCTAAAATAAAGCAAGTCATTCAACAAGAAGATTAGACAAAGTAGCAGTTGACTCTTCAATGCCTAACAAATGTAGAGTTGTATGTATTACTCCAGGACTCATTCTAAAGACTAATCACAGGATTGCATGACATTTCTCTAAAATTCAAATAATATTAGAAATCAAGACAGTCTCATAATTTCAACAATGAAGTTATTTTCTCATGTTAGGCTCTTGATTAACATCTGTCAATAGATCAATTACTACTCAAGTTCTTAAAAACAAAACTCTCTCACCTAAAGCACTATTTTAGTTCCTAACATACATCATTCTTAAATGTCTCTAATTTTGAGTTTTTCCACATTTATTTCTTGTGTAATTTTTAAATCATTAATAAGAAATCACACACTTAAAAAATACTTTATTTGAAATAGATTAACCGAGACAAGTGAATTGAAATCATGAAGGTAAGAATTTAGCCAAACAGACTTATAAAAATTCACATTTAAAAATTACTTTCATTATTTTTCTGTGTTATGAGACTATATCCCACATGATAAGAAACAAAACGTCTTTAACATTCCACAGAGCAAATTCTCTCCTTTGGGCAGAGTAGTAAAATCAGTGACAGCTGCCTTGCTTGAGGCTGACATTTCTCTTTGCTCTTGCAGAGCATGGGGCCAGTAGCAGCAGCACCCGCATGGGAAGGGAATAGCAGTGAGTGAGGGTCAGCCATGACTCTCTTGCCAGGACTTTTGCAAGAAAGCACACATGACACAAAATGGGGATTCTAGTGAAGCTTCTTCCAAATTCTGCTGTGTAAATATCACAACTTCAGTAGCTACTGTTAGCTCCACAAGAAAGGCCAAGTACTATGAGCGAAGCTTTGTTGGATGTCCATCTCGTGGAGATAATAATCTATCACACAACCACCCAAGTGCAGACTTGTGAAAATGCCAGTCAGGGGGAGCTAGCCAAGTTGGTTTCTCCAAGTGAAGAGTATCACGTGCTTACTTTGTCAGAGTATCTTCAGCGTAGCTTCTAACTTCGTTGTTTTTCGTGGTTTGGAAGATGATGCTGAGGAGGTGGGGCTAAAAGCTTATATTGGAAGATGAAAGGGGCATAGCTGGCCTGCCCTCTATCTGTCCCAAGAGAGCAGTATTATAAAGACTCAACTGACTTGTCTGCACCCAACAGTCCTCAGAGGACCCATTCACAGCCCCTCCAAGGAGCTTTCTTTGCAACAGATCCATGCATGCTAAGCACAAAAAATTAAAAAGGATATCAAAATATACACCCCGGTCCTTTTAACTCCATAGGCCGACTAATGTGTTTCCACAGGAAACACACCCTTGCAAATGTGTCAGTCATCCCTCTGGAAACTTCGGCTGCCAAACGATTGCCCATAATTTCTTTGTACTTCCTTTTCAGCAAACCTTTAACTCCTGCCCCACATACTTTTTTTTCTTTATATAAATTGCAATTAATAAGCAAACTTCTTATGGTCATGATTTAAAATAACACTTCAAAGTTTTTGTCGTATTTGAGTTTGAGACTAAGATTAAAATAATTTTAATTTCTACAAATATTTCTATTAAATTTTAAGTACATAGATATGTTAAGCAAGAACTGTGGTTTCTTTTAGAAAACCCATGCTATATATTTAAATGATGTTTTCAAGCATAGTTAGTAGTTTCAGAAAACTAGGCCTGCCAGTTGAATAATTACCATTGAAATTAAGTAGTCTGCCAGGTCATGGTGATCAAACAATGAGGCTCTGAAAAAAAAAAGAATTAAGATTCTATTAAAAGAAATGGGAGAACTAAAGCTGCTTCATTCAGAAATAAGTTTAGTGGGACACTGAATAACATAATGTTATACTAAAGAATTCAGATTCTGAGTGTCCAGTTAAAATCAGGAAAAAGCACAAAAATCACTCTTTCATTTTCTAATGATCTGTCTCCCTATAAAATCTTCATTCTGAAGTGGGTAGCACCATCTACCTTTTAACTGAGATGAAAGAACTGGTGGACATCGCTGTGATTGTAGGGATCACTTAAGACATACCTAAACTATATCTGTAGCATTCAGAAGGTCTGCTGGGAGGGTGGCTGGGTGGGGCTCCTCTTCAGCAAAGCCAATGAGGAAGCGTCAGCTTTCCTGAACTCTTATGAATCCTGCACTTGCTATGGAGAGAACTGGTCACTTTAGGGCTATCTCACAGTCAATCATGGCACAATGCTAATTAATAACAACCAGAAGCCAAGAATATTCAGTAAAATGTCACTGTACAGATGCTAATGCTAATGACTTAAAACAATGTTTTCTGTTGAATCTCACACTGCTCCCATTCAAAGCCCTCAGTAGTCACTCTTTTTTTTTTAATTTATTTTGGATTTTCAAGACAGGGTTTCTCTGTAGTTTTTGACGCCTGTCCTGGAACTAGCTCTTGTAGACCAGGCTGGCCTCGAACTCACAGAGA